>CAJNJA010014078.1:494-12379 GCA_905231915.1 Symbiodinium necroappetens | reverse complement strand
GGGGGGGGGGGGGGGGGGTCGTAAGGTTTTAGAGGGCGTTATGGGGAGATATGGGGAGTAGCATTCTTGGGCTATTTCGCGAGTTTATAAGGGCTAGTGCACGCTTTTGCTGTCTCCATCATTGCTAAAATTGAAAGAAACAGAAGGCCCTCTGAATTCTGACGATTCGTGACAAAACAGAGACATGCCTGCCGAAGCTGTGTCTGCCATGGTTTCATCCCCGGAGCCCTGGCCTGACACCCTGAAGCCCCCCAACCACCCGCGCAGCACCCACCCAAGCACAACAAAAAAGCAAACTACAAGAGCAACAAGGAAAAGGCCACCACCACAACAGCCAACACCACAACAACTTCCGCCTACTACCAGCTACTACTACCACCTACTACTGCTACCACTACCACTACCACTACCACTACTACTACTACTACTACTACTACTACGACTACTACTACTACTACGACGACTACTACTACTACCACGAAAGCAAGAGCGAGTCTCAGGAGGGGCTCCTGGCTCTGCAGCTGGACGACTGGAAGAGGGAGCCCAAGGTCTTGGCACAAGTCTTTCGAAGCTGGGCTTTGACGGTTTAGGGGTTTAGGTATTATTATTATTATGATTATTATCACTAGTAGTAGTAGTAGTAGTAGTAGTAGTAGGAGCAGCTCCATGCCCTTGAGAGAGTGCCTCCCAGCCATCTCCCAATAGACCTCGTGGCCCAAGTGCTACTATAGAGGCCTAACTGGAACTGGAATAGGGCTTGGGGATTGAAACGCCATAACGCCCACAGTTCGAAGCTTAATTTGCTGCATGTGCTCCTGAGGAGTTGTCTCTCATCATACTTACTTGTTGACGCAAGCCCGAGGGTTGTCAACACAAGCAGATTTCAGGTTGGGTCCAATGGGCTTACTTCTAGTGACTATACCTCCTACACACTAACCGACTAACCCTAAAGCCAACATCCGAAACCCCAAGCCCTGAACCCCTTCAGCCCAGCACCCGAGGACGCCTGAAAGACCAGAAGCGTGCCGACTTGATCTGCGAAGTCTTTGAGGCCGCCGGAGAGAAAGTTCAGAGTGCCGGGGTTGAGGGGTTTAGGGTTTAGGGTTTAGGTTTAGGGGTTTAGGGTTTATGACAGTTTGGGGCTTGGGGTCTAGGGTTAGGGTTTAGATTGAGATTGGGGTGCAGGACGCACTGGTGTTCCTGTCAGGGGTTCCTTTAAGGGCTTTTTGGAGGCCAGAGGTTTGGCTTAGGGTTTAGGTATTTAGGGTTGATGGTTGTTGGGTCCTTGCTGTGTCTTGTCTGAAGGACCCAATAGACACACACACACAGAGAGACACACATGTGTGTGTATATATATATATACATGTATATAAACCGTCTTTGAAGTATCAGATCGAGATATGTAGTACGTAATATGAGGACCTCAATAATTAGGATAATCAAGGCTAATCAGCTTTTTGGATAGACGGTACCAGAACCCTAAACCTTAAACCCTGAACCCTAGAAGCACAAAATGGAACTCATCAGCAGCCATAGTCTCATGACCCAGGCTATATTGGGTCATAGTCGTGTTCTGCTCCTTGCATCACGGATCTCTGCGGCTCTTCACGATGTCCAACAGGGGTGGGACAAAGGTTTAGGACTTCTAAGGTTTAGGGACAATGGCAGGTACCTAGACCCTACAGGTTCGAGTCTTTTCTAGGTTAAATTGGTCTTCATTTTCTTATTGCAAGTTCCATGGGTTCTCCCAAACAGGCACTGATGACTTTCCAGGGTCTAGGTCGACCTTCGGATTCCTTATAACAAACCCTCAACAAGTTGGAAGCCGGATTGAGGACAATTAGTGCTGGGATTCCCTTACATACCCTAAACCCTAAACACTGAGCCGTAGTTTATTCAGACTCCTTACTGGGATTCCCCATCTTTGTATGGTTTAGTGTTAGCGGGTTTAGGGTTTAGGGTTCCGGGCTCCTCCTTCGCAAAGACTTTCAACCTCGAGAGAGGGTACTGTGGACAACTATAGGGTTTAGGGTTACCGGGTTGCGATATGCAAATGCTTGCGAGTGAAGAGTATCACTGTGTCGCCAGTCATCCTGGAACCGGTCTTGGCCTCCTCCTGGTCATGGAATCTGTCCTCTGGCTGGGTTGAGCATGGATAGTTCTCTAAATTAGAGTCCCTCTTTAGGTCCAAAATATATAGTACGGCACCCTTGTTAAAAAAATGACCCCCAAAAGGGACCCTAATTTAGAGAACTAGCCACATGATGGTGGTGGCCAGGCCTAATCCGAACCTGCCGCTGGTTCTCCCTGAGCTCAGGAGCTCCTAGAATCAACCCTGAACCCCAACACCCTAAACCTAGCTTAAACCCAAAACCCTAAACCTGAAACGCTAAACCCAAAACCCTAAACCGGAAACCCCAAACCCCCTTATGGACGTTGGCAGTCAGTAGTCGTTGCCTGGTCTTCCATGTTCAGCTTGTTTCCAAGTCCGCAAGAAGAAGGGAAAGCCTGGGCCTCCAATCGCCCAAAGCCAAAACGCCTAAAGCTCCGCATCCTAAACCCCTAAACCCCTACATCCTAGACCCCGTAGTCCGTTGCAGGGATCCTTGCGTGCATCTCGCCCGGATCGTCGGAAGTGACTCCTTGCATAGACCCCTAAACCCCTAAACCCCCAAACCCAAAGCCACAAACCCCTACCCACCCCTAAACCCCCCAAACCCCAAACCCTCAAACCCACAACCCCAACACGAACAAAAAGGCTTCCCCACGTGACAGGTCATTGCTGAAGATGGCCGGGTGAAGCTGCCCCTGGGGCTTAAGGCTTGGGGGTAGGGCTGGAGTTTAAGGGATTAAGGTTTTGTGCGCGTGCTTTTGATTGAGGGTTCATAAGGTTTTTGAAGTTTATAAGGTTTTGGAAGTTTTGGGACGTGCGGGGGGGGGGGGGCCTGGCAACCCACTTCGCGTGGATCCGCAAGTCGTGGCGCTTCTTGACCGTCCGCATGGTGCATGAAGCCTCCATCGCAAACCGCAAGCCCAGGTTTCGCGTTCATGGATTCTTGGGGCTTGGGGCGTTTGGTCTGGGAATCTTAGGGTTGGCGCGGTGGGGGTGGGGTCTGTAGGTTCTGTGGGATGTTGGGCTTGCTTCTGCTTGGCAAGGCATTCAGAGCCCTACGATACACTACCTTCTCTTGATTGCCATGGTTTTTTTTGAATTATAAAGGCTCCTAAGCTATAACAATAGGTTATCCAATAAGGTACCACATCTAGGTGTTAAATCGTTTTCAAGCGGACGAGCACCTAAGGTTTCAGCTAGGGTACGTACTTGCGGGCAACGCAGACTTGTTGAGCTCCATGCGATACATGAGGGTCGTTGGCAGGCGTTCTAAAGAAACGGCAGCATTGGGCTGGTGCGATTGCTTGAAACCCGATCCACTGCTGGGACCCCTCCCTGTGGTGCACTTATAACAGAACCTGGTTCATAAGGACCCCAAAGCGGGTAGGGGGGACGGGGGGTGGGGGGCCTTTCTACCCGTAATAAGGACCTAATGAGGCCTATTTGCCTATTGAAGGAAGTATAGTCCCCTAAACTCCCCCCCTCCCCCTCCCCCTTACCCCTCCTACGGGTCCCTTATGGAACCTCTAACACCCGACAAATCCCTGAGAAAGGAATGTCTTGGACTTCAACACCGGGATCAGCGCCTGTGGATCCTCGGAGATTCAATGGGCCAGCATGGTCTAAGCATGTCTAAGCCTAAGCCTTCTTGCAGCAGTACTTTGGCACACAGGACCGTACTGATCTTTTGATGTCGGATCTTCAGCCGAGCCTTCAGGATTTTTGATAGGAAGGTTTGTTGTTTGGGGTTTTAGTTTCCTGCTACTGGAGTGCCTGTGTGCGCGAAATGGCTATGACATCGTTGGGATAGGCCGTTACCGCGTAGCTATAGGTCTTAAATAACCCCCCAAACCCTGCATGCTCTTCAAAAACATTGAGCTCTCTGAGATGATTGGTATCCGGCCCATACGACGTGCACGTAACACGAGGCCGCTAGATTGAACAAGTAAGAGCAGGCATGCAACATTCTGGGTAGACATGCCATGCGAATTGTCAGAAACAGCCGAATGAAAATCAGTCGCTGCGCAGTGAATGACGAGATCAAGCATGCTCGGCACACGCCCGTCAGCACAAGGCGTAATCGTGCCCAAGATCTATCTATACCGAAGCTGGCCGAAGCTCCCTGAATCCCCAGCCCAAGGCTCAAAAGCAAGTGAACCTACACCCTCCACCCCATCCCAAATCCCCAGGAAGAGCGAGACAGTGGCAAAGAGCTCTGCAGATCTTCAGCTCCATGCCGACGGCAATGGTGTCAAGAAGTGTAGTAAGCGCCCGAGCTGCGATCAGCTCTTGTCGCACTTGGGGTGCAGCTTGGAGAAGAAAAATTGTGGTCTCTGGGATCGCGACAGTCGTTCCTTCCTGCACTGAGGCTACAATGCCCTCATCAACTCCTGCGACAAAGGCAGGCAATGGCAGCTTGCATTGAAGCTCTTCTACGACGTGCCGAAAGATATGCTGGCACCTGACGTCATCACTTACAGTGCAGCCATCAGTGCCTGTGCGAAGGGCGAGCTATGGCAGGATTCAGTTCACTTGCTCCATGCTTTCCGTACAGCCAAGCTACCACCTGATGCCATCAGCTTCAATGCCGCGATCACTTCTTGTGAGAAACTCGGTCTACCATTGGCCCTTTTTCTATTTTGTGTGGTCTGTTGTCCCTTACAATATTAACTTGCCAATACCGAATAGGGAGCCCATTTTGTTCCTAAGTTTCTGGGGATCCTAGGAAAGGACGGCAGTGGACGCTTTCTCTGTACCTTCTTGATTCCATGGCTCATGCCAAACTGAAGCCTGATATCATCAGCTACAGTGCCACGATCAGCTCTTTGGAGAAACTTGCTTTTCGTTCAGGAGCTTATTGCAATTTACCTTATAAGGATCGAACCTACATGAATACATGTTTCTCACGCGCAGCTCTCTCTCTCTATGTGTATATATATTTATACACACATATACACTTATGTCACTTATGTATATGTGTGCATATCTGTGTATGTGTATGGGTATGTGGGTGTAGACGTATGCATGTATGTATGTATGTATTTACGTATGTATGTATGTATGTATGTATGTATGTATGTATGTATGTATTTATGTATGTATGTATGTATATATATATATGCACACGTGCGTATATGCATGCATGTAGGTATGTGTGTATATGTATATGTATATGTGGTTATATGTATATGTATATGTATATGTATATGTATATGTATATGTATATCTTTATTTACGTATACATGTATATATGTGTATATGTATATATGTATACATGTATATATGTATATATGTATATATGTATATATGTATATATGTATATGTGTGTATGCATATACGTATATACACCCATACAAACTCATACATACACATGCTACACGGCCATACTTCGATTCCGTAACCCCAAACCCCAAAACTAAAACCGTTAACCCTGAAACCCTTCGAATCCACTGATGAGACTGCACCGGCCAACTTATGAATCATCTCCCAGTGTGCACACCAAACCCCCCTGACACGATGCCAGGAAAGGCGCTCAGTGGAATCTGGCGCTGGGACTGTTCTCCTCAATGCTGGAAAGTCAGGTCGATGCGGACGTCATTAGCTACAATGCCACGATCCTGGGTACCAAGTTCCCTACACCCTAAATCCTTAAACCCCTAAACCCCAAACCCCAAATCCCTAAACCCTAAACTCTAAAGTTTTCGGGTTGCCATGATCCTTGGCACAAAGGTCAGGAGTTTAGGGTTTTGGGCTTGGGGTCAACTGTCACGATCCCAGGTAGCCGTGGTGGATACTTGTTGATGTTCTTTGCTCGCTATTCATTCATGAAGATCATACATAAATGTATTATAGTTTGTAAATCTATATATATATATATGTATATATACATACATATATACATATATGTAGCTGGGCAGATAGAGCCCTAGTCATGACTTGTGCTGGCAGTTGACAGCAAGTAAGTTGGAGAAGCATGTATGCGCTGTAAACGCGTGACCCTAAACCCTACAATCCCGAACGGCGTTCGATGCTCAAAGCCAGACCAGCTCGCGTGAGGGCTTAGGGTTTAGGGTCCTTAAATCTAAACCCTGAGAGCACGTCCCAGGATCAGCTCCTGTGAGAAGGGCGGTCAGTGGCAGATGGCCTTGTATCTTTTTGATTCCATGCCTTCGGCGAAGCTGCTGCCAGCGGCTCTGGCGGCAGCAGTACTACAAAGGCTGATTTTGTTTGTAGAAATGCATTGTTACAGACCCTGTAAAATATATTGTAGTCCCTAAAACTCAGTCCAATTCTGCAGCTTCTAGGAAGCAAGGGCAAAGCTTGCGGAAGTACGCTAAACTAACACTTACGTCTCCAAGCATTGTCGGGCTCAGAGAGTGTGGTTATTTAGGTTGTTAGGGTTTAGGGGTTTAGGGTTCAGGAGAGTAGGGTTCAGGGTTTTAGGGTCTAGGGGCTTAGGGTTTAGTGGTGTAGGGTTAGGGGCTTAGGGTTGAACGTTGGGGTGTTTTGGGCCGCAATGTCATGAAGAATCCCTTGTCGCATTAGACTTCCCTGTTTTGCCTAGCTGCACAATGAAGTCTTCGGGGTGTGGGGTTTTTGTACTAGGACTGACTAGCATGAACTGGGGAATTATAAAGGGTCCAAAGTACATATATAGTAGAATGTGGAGTTTCTATACTAGGAATCATTAATATGATTTGGGGAAGTATCCCCTATAACAGTACCTAGGACCCTTTGGGACAATGAGGTCTTTAGACTTTAGTTTTTCGGCGATCAGTGCAAGGCACGAGGGGCTCCCAGTAGCTGCAACATCCGAAGAGGAAGCCCTACTGTACGCACTGAGTTTAGGGCGTAGGGTTTAGGGTTTAGGGTCCCAGATCCATGTGACAGCTCATCCAAAAGGATCGCAGCAAACCTGCCTTCAACTTTTCGGAGTTTGGAGGGCGTTCTCCTGGCCAGGGGCCTGAAGGAAATCTTTGAAGGAACTTAGGGCAGGATGCACGACAGCGCCCTCATCTTGAATCCCAAACCCTGAGGACTTATAAGTAGGCCCGAAACCTAAAGCAAATTCCGATTCCGGAATACCATCATCACAGCCGAAGACCCCTGGACTATACCCCTAGACCGTTAAGCGTGGTACCGTGAACCGGAGAGCACATCCGATAACATGAATTTGAGGCCTTTCGCTTAACAAATGATACAACTCTTTACCGACATATACACACATATATATATATAGAGAGAGAGAGGTATATACAATATATATATATATGTATATGTATAAATAATTACATATGCCGGTCACGATATATGCGGACTCAATTTTTGAAAGGTAGTGGGCACTGTTGCAAGGCTGAACGCAGAAGCCCAAATCCCTAGCCTCCAGAGACATCTTTCTCTACACAACTTCAATCACACTCCTAAACCCTGAACCCTAAACCCAAACCTTAAACTTTACGCCCCAAGGTTAAACCCTCATAAAACCATGTATTCTCTGAGAGCCCAGAATATGATCATCGATCTCCCAAGCCCTGAAATCTAAAGCCTAAGCTTAAGCCCTAAACTCTAAATGGCCCTAAGCCGTTCTTTTAAGAGTCCAAGCAGTCCTTATTTATGGTTGTTTGGGTACCTATAAAGGCCCCAAAGTCCCTTAATAATGAATACTTGGATTTTTAGGGCTTTCGTCTCTGGGAGCTGAGGATATCATCAGCTACAACGCTGTCCTCAGCTCCATCCATAAAGGACACGCTTGGCCGCTGGCGCTCCGCGCCTTCGAGCCTATGCCACCTGGCTGGTATGATCCCTGCTCTCAGCCTCAAGGCTCACAATGTGGTGGGAAAGCCCAGGGTTACGGTTTAGGGTCTAGTGTTAAGGGTTGTGTGCTTTTGGCTTCGGGGTTTTAGGATGCAAAAGGTCCAAGAGTCAGTGTGGAAAAGCAAGGCAAGGGGCCAAAGACCTTGCCACCTTCAGTCGCTGGAGCGGTAGGCCGGTAGGCTATAGCTGGGGCTTCCGGGATGTAGGTAGGCGTTGGGGCTGCGGGGTCAATGTTTCGATACCCATCGAGCGGGCGACACATAATTGGTGCGAAGACACAATAAATATGTCTCCCCTCCACCCAGGGACATGCGAAACATAACTTGGTTGAGCCCACATACTTGTTCTCATGTACTCCATGCGAACCAAAACTTGTTAGTTTGGCGACCCTTCCGGAAAGCATGCTTCATGTTTACTTCGAAACAAACTTCACAGGTGAAGTTCACTTGAAATGCCCGACACTTGATAAGCAAAGCAGACACAACGAACCTCCAGGCCCAATCCCAATCTCTGAAGCCGCGTATCCTCGGTTGTGAAACTACAGGGGCCTATAAGATACCCCCAAAAACCCATTCTCATTGCTAAGGAACCCTAACCCTCCAGGTACCTACTATGTAAGGCCCTAGGGGCTCTAGTACCCTATATAGTAGGTACCTGGGGGGCTAGGGGAATGTACATTAACCACTCGACCCAACATCCCCAGAAATTTGCGTTTCGGTACTGGAGGATCAAGGTTTAGGCTTTCTAGGCCTCAGGTTTAAACCTTCAACCTTAAACCCTACATCTAAACCCCTCGACCCTAAACCCTAGGCCTAATCCTAAACCCCTAATTACACCCGATAAGCCTAAACCCTAAACCCTAAGCCTAAACCCTAAACACTACACCCTCACTAAAGTGTCCCGAAGGTGTCGGTTTTCTGGCTTGGGCTTCATGTAGCCTGTTTCCTTAAGGACGAAATGACCCTTAAAAGTAGGGACCCTATACCCTTGTACTATGAATTCCTATGTGGTATATGAACCTCAAACCCTTTTAGGGTTCCATGTAAGCCGGGTTTCGGTGCTTCTGTTCCCAGTCCAGAGGCTCGATTCCCAGCTGGTGCTCAATGGGATCAGCCTCCTTACTGCATTTAGGGTTTAGGGTTTAGAGTTTAGAGTTTAGGGTTTAGAGTTTAGAGTTTAGGGTTTAGAGTTTAGGGCTTAGGGTTTAGTGCTTCCCAGAACCCACGGAAGGATCTAGAATCTAGAAAGTCGATTTGGGACCCTATGCTACTAAGGGGTACTTTATAGGAACCTCCTTGAGGGCACTTCTTTTTGGATCCTTCCGGGGGTCTGGGTTAGGGTTTACCCAGAGGCTCCAAAAATACTGCCGATATGGAGTCAGGTCCCCAAAGCCATAGCATGGATGGTCGTTTGGGACCTAAGTCACCTAAACCCTAAACCCTAAACGTCTTTAATGGTAGTATATATGGAGCCTCTAGGTTGGGGTTTAGGACTTCGCTTAGGATCTTCGAAGGGTGCGTGGCAATGGCCCGGTGTGCTTGTGGCGCGTGGTGCGTGGAGTTGTTGAATTTGTGCCTACCCTTTCATAAACCAAGGATGACATACGGTTGATGATATAATCCTGCAGTACCCATGATAAGGAATATACCATAATTCCCATAGTTTAGGGTCCTTAAGGTAATGCAGGATTTATATCATCAACACTACCCCCCCCAGGCCCTAGCCGTATCCTCTAATGTCCCTATATGCCGGCTCTTGGGCCTTCGGCTCAGGCTACAACGCTGCCATCAGCTGCTGCGAGAAGGGCGGAAAGTGGCAGCTGGCGCTTTTCTTCTTCGAGTCCATGCAGAATGCCCGTCTTGATCAGAGCATTATCAGCTGCAGCGTCGCCTGGCTCTGCTAGTACGTCAGGATGATATATCAGAAAGTAGGGTATCCACCAAAGGAGCTGCTGCTAAAAGGCTTTGAGGAAGTACACGACTTTGGGTGTTTCATTTGTGGGAAGGAGTACTCTGCCCTGTCGTCTTGTCATGCTCCGGCCATAGAGCATGTGCAGACACACCCCTCAACCACCTAAACCGCAAAACACAAATCATATATGGGGGTCCTTCTCACAAGGATCCGATTACGTATAAAGGTGTATACCGGAGTCAGAGTCAACCCGAAACCCTGAGCCTGACACTGCATTGTCCCCAGGCCACTATAAGCGCACTCGGCAAGGGTGGACAGCAAGAGCTCGCAGTGCGCTTGTTCGACGAAATGCCTCACGCCGGATTCTCCAGCTTGGTTCAGACCATGTGGTTTTTAAGCGCTTGCCACGGGAGCTAGGGTTGAGGACTGCGTTTTTTTTGTAGGGGGGGGGGTCTGGGCTTGAAAGCGGCCACAGAATTACCTAAGTTTGACGGGTTTGGCAGTGCTAGGGCATGGGTTCATGCCTCCCTGTGGAACTCGGAATGGTTTGGGGGCTCAGGGTTCACACTCTTTACATGGTTTAGGATCTAAGCGTTTCGCAATCGTATAAAGGCAAAGCCTACACTTGTACCCTTACCCGCATCATTAGCATCTCCCTAACGGCCCGGTTGACCCAAACGTTGGTGGTTTGGGCCCTATAAGCCCTAAACCCTAAACCGTGGCTCTGTGGGTACCAAAGCCTATAGCGTGCGACATCCTGGCGGTGATTGGGCTTTGAAAAGCTTACTTTTCGTGGATTTCGTGGCCCTAAACCCTATACCCTAAACCCTATACCCTTAGAGTCTAGGAGTTAGGGTTTCGGGTTTAGAGTTTAGGAGTTAGGGTTTCGGGTTGAGAGGGTGCATTTCCAATCGGTTCAAGCGCCTTCCACTGTGCCCCCTCCCCAGCACCCTAGACCCTAAACCCTAAGCCCTAAATCCAAAACCCTAAAGCCCTAAATCCTAAACCCTAAAGCCTAAAGCCCTAAACCCTAAAGCCCTAAACCCTAAACCCTACAGCCCTAAACCCCTAAGCCCAAAAGCCTCCTGCAGCGCTCTTTGCTTCTAACCCCTGAACCCGAGGATTGTCGCCCGATATCATTAGCTTCAATGCTGCCATCAACAGCTGCGAGATGGGAGGCCCTAGAACTCCGAAACTAGGGTTTAGGGTTTAGGGTTTAGTTGTCCGAGACCCACCGCCCGAAACCCCAAACCCTTTGAAACCAGAAACCAGAGGGTGCTCCATAGCATATGATCTTTTTTTTTAGTATATATGATCTTATATTGCAGTATACTATAGTATATTCTCGTATGAACACAAAACCCTGATCCCAAAACCTTAAACTCTAAACCCCAAACCCAAAAGGGCACTGGCAGACCGCTTTGCACCTCTTCGCCCTCGCACGGGTCTCGAATGTGATGCACGATGTCACAAGGATGAACTTCGAGAGTCACAGCTTTTCGGGCCTAGTGTACCTTTGAGGGGTCCTGGGCAACGGCACGTTCATCTTCCTGTTACTGTAAGTGTAAGACCTGAGTCATTCCGAGGTGATCACATACGCTTCCATCATGAACTCCTGCACACGAGGGGGTCAGTGGGATTTGTCCCTGCACTTCCTCACCGACTTGCACCAAGCGGAGCTTGAGCCAGATGCTACCTGAACTACCAACACCAAGTTGTTTTTTTTTGGGGGCCCTCGTAA
Organism: Symbiodinium necroappetens; assembly: GCA_905231915.1. Lineage (NCBI taxonomy): Eukaryota > Dinophyceae > Suessiales > Symbiodiniaceae > Symbiodinium > Symbiodinium necroappetens. Next base: position 800 of record CAJNJA010014078.1, on the reverse strand, counting down.
ATTCCACAGTTGGGGTTATCTGATCAAAAAGAGCCTACAAAAAAGTTGGCTGTGATATAGTCCCTAAACCCTAAACCCTAAACAAGGTTACATGCCTTAATGCAGCTGTCAGAGCCAGCTCTTGGGGTCGCCACTGGGAGCTCGCACTGCAGATCTTCGACTCCATTTCAGAGGCGTCTCTGTCCCCGGGCGCACTGAGCTACAGCACGGTGGCCGGGCTGAGTTTTTGGAAGCCCGATGTCGTTTAGAGGCTTTTGGGTCTGATAGGGTTAGCTTCGTATTTTAGGCTTAGGGGTTTAGGGTTTA
>CAJNJA010014076.1:0-10106 GCA_905231915.1 Symbiodinium necroappetens | reverse complement strand
CTATAAACCTCTAAACCCTATAAACCTCTAAACCCTAACCCCTAAAACCCTAAACCCCAAACCCCTAAAACCCTAAACCCCAAACCCCCAAACCCCTAAACTGAAAGCTTAACCCAAAACGTCTCGGCCTCGGTCTCGGTCAGCTTGCGCCTCAAAGCACCTAAGCAAACGTCAGCACGCCCTGAGGAAACGGTGTAGGATATTTAGGGTTTAGGGGCTTAGGGTTTGGGGTATATGGTCCCAAAGTAAGGGTATTTGGGGCTTATAGTGTTTAGGGTTTAGGGGCTTAGGGTTTGGGGGTTTTGGGTTTAGGGTGTAGAGTGTTTAGGGCTCTTAAGGCTTTGGGTTTGGGTGTTTTGTGCTCGCTGGACTAAGGATAATTCGATGAAGTAGTTGCGGCTCAGCTTCTGAATCAAGGCAATGAGGGCTCAGAAGAACAAATAACCAAGACATGCATGTACCGCTGAACAGCCTAGGTGCCGTCGATGTCCATAAGCTGGCGGCTGGTCATCTCGTGGCCATCGGCAAATTTCTCCTTGGCCGCACAGTGCAGGATTCGACGCTGTTTACCTGGGGTTTCGGATTTCGAGGTCTATGATCGGGGATAAGGTTGTAGTCAGCTTCCGTTATGGGTTTAGGGTCTAGGATTCACAGGTTTCGGGCTCAGGACTCAGGGTCGTAGGGCCTAGGGTTCAGGGTTTAGGGTGTGGGGTGCGTTTCGCAGATGGGAGGACTTCGCCCGCAGGTTCCTGACTTGCCATACCCAGAGGACCCAATACCCCTTAATTAAGGCATATACCTTAAATTAGGGCCTTAATATTATGATTTAAAGTATCCTCCTTAATTAAGGCATATATTGGGTTCCCTGGGTAGGCGTTTTATTAGAAGCATCAGGGCGCAGGCAAGGATGCAAGGGAAGTGGTTTAGGCTCTACGAAGCTGTTCCACCGGATCCTGCTGTGGCAAAAACCCTAAACGCAAAACCCCCAAACCCCCCAAACCCTAAACCCTAAACCCCTAAACCCTAAACTTATACAATGATGCCTTCCGGTAAACCTTGAATTTTCGCACCACTGAACCCCAAGCGGATGATTTTTCGGATGCAATACAACAAACAGGCCCACCCAAGTTATGTAGTAAGGCCTTCCGACAGTAAATCCTAAATTTGAAGAAGCACAAACTCATGGCGTTAGGAGGCACTACAATCGCAACTCCAGAACCTCCAGGCTTGCAGCTGTCCACTTTCCTGAGGGATGTGAAACATCAGCATAACATTTCAAGGTTATATTAGGGATTATGCACCCACCCACCACCAAAGGTTAAAGGCTACTTACTATTTTAGCGTGAGTAGTCCACTACCGGGGTCCCTACTCGATCTCCTGACAATCCGATTTCAGGGGTCTTCCTTCTGCCCCAGTAAGTACTCAAATAGTTCCGGTGCCGTGGCAGTTCAGGGCTTCGAGTTTGGTGATTTTGGGACCAAGGGCTTTTAGGCAGGGGCCTGCATCAATCATTCTGTCACAGCCACAGACACTGTGCCCCTGTACCCGAAACCCCAAACATCCCTAAACCCCAAGCCACCACTTGACTTTGCTGGGCTGCCGCCATGGAGGTCTGTGTCGTGGCGACACCCTGGAGAAGCACATGCGACTCCTCAGCGAAGCTTGGCGGGAAAGGGGGGTTCGTGTCGCTAGCGAATGCTTTCCCAACTTCACGATGATGCAGCACCCCCAAAATTCCCACACAGCGACACACGAGCCCTCTCTAAAAGGAAGAACATGGGAACAGAGCGCTCCTGAGTACCTTAAGGCCTTAAGGCTGGGCCTGTTCTTTCAAGATGAACCCGGCTCAACCATCAGCGCATGCAAGGGACGCACCCCTCCCGGCCCGCAGCATTTTCTGAACACGACCTACAACTTGCAGATCCCAGGCACATGTGACTGCTTTAGGAGGTCCTGTTGCGTAGAATCAAGCTTCTGCAACCTGGAAGAGATTAGCTTCGAAGCCCGAATCGGAGCTGAGAGAGAGCTTCCGGTTTCTGGGATTACAGGAACAGGCAGTATACAAGGGTGTTGCGCGTAGGGTTTAAAATTGTCAGGTCCTGCATTTTTTCAGTTTTCCCTCTATCTTCCCTTTAAAGGCAGGCCCTCACACCTCAACCCTACCTAAGACTGAAGAGACACGGCTGCAATTAAAGGCCAGAGTCGGTGTCGTTCGGTTCTTTACGCAGGCTTCGCATTGTAGTGCTTTTCTGGCTTGTGATATTCTTATTAGTAGTATTATTATTACAATTATTGTTATTATTATTATTACTAGTATACGGTTCCAGGGTTCGGGGTGTTTGGCTCGATGTCTTGAAGGGTTTTGGTGTTGGGAGGTTTAGGTCAGCCCTTAGGCCAAGAGACGATCAAGCTTGAAGCTTTCACGAGAGTTCGTAACCTCAAGCAAACTTGTATCCTTGATAACCAAACTTGTTTTAGTACATGGTATTCAGGGTCCACGAAGACCACATTCAACCGTAGTCGGTTGCAGCATTCGATTGCCTCGTTTGATTCTGCAATCGTGTTTCCCTTCCTTTAAGAACCAGTGTTCGCTGTTGAAGAGCCGAGAGCCTCATCCCTACACCATCATAGCCGCGACAAGACCCGAAGCAGAGCACACGCCGCCAAAAAACGCCTAAACTCAAGTGGATTCCAAGGCAAAGGGGCACAAGGACTGTTGAGAGCCGAATCTGATGTCCATTGTAGGCCCCCCACTTCCCAATAAACACCCAAACCCTAAACCCTAAACCCTAAGCCCTAAACCCTAAACCCTAAATCCTAAACCCTAAACCCTAAACCGGATTTGCCAGACACCTCTTGGGTCCGAGACACAGCACGTTGGAGGACGTGTTCACGGTGTCTACCAGGGCCTGTTTGGTGCTGTCCTGCATGTGGCTTGAGGGTTTAGGGTTAAGCGTCTGTCCAGGGTTCAGAGTTTGAGATAAGACGCTTGCGTTTGATTTGAGGTTTGCGTTTGGCGTCTTCGTCTGTCGGCATTATCCTTCTTCGTCAGTCCTCTCGCTTGAAGTGCTGCAGCAACACAAAGTATCCACGCTCATACTACTCTTATGTTAGCCTGATCATTAGCACTGCCCGGGCCGACGTGATGCTTGGGCTACGATGCTGTCGTTGTCCTTGTCTGCTCTCTCTGTCCAAACACCGTAGGTTAGGGTTACATTTCTCAAATTGGACGTGAGCCTTGGAAAGCCACACACACACCCAAACAGGAAGCGCATTTAACTATATTGACTATGTAACTCTATAGTACATGACTAGCCATAGCATGGTAAGAAGTGTTGGAGTCAGTGCTGAGGGCGAACACACAATGGCGCTAAGACATTCCAGGCCGCTGGTCCTGCACGCCCGTGATGAACCCATGCAGGCTGGAGTAGGAGTTTGACAGCTGATCCTCGTCTCAGTAGCCACCGTGGTAGCACTAAAGTAGCAGCAGCAGCAGCAGCAGTAGCATCAGTAGCCCTGGCAGCAGTCGTTGTAGCAGTTGTTGTAGCAGCAGTCGTCGTCGTCGCGGTCTTTTCGGTGGCGGCGGTGGTGGTGGTGGTTTTTGTGGTAGGAGGAGGAAAAGGCGCAGGAGAAGGAACAGCAGCAGCAGTAGCAGTATGCACTTGAACGCAAAACCAGCTGATGCTAGTGATGACAGGCAAGCCCACACACATCCTGTGTTGAGCCCTGAGCAACCGGCACACTTCTTGCCAAGACCGAAAGTCTTCAGAGGCTCAAGGTGTGGAGTTTGAAGCTTCAGCCTCAAACTTCTGCAAAAAAAACTGCTGAAAGCTTGGGACTCCTTCGGGCCTCAGCCCCCGACCTGTTTCAATCCGAAGCACCACTCCCTTTCAAAGAAGATGCTGAGAGAATATAAGAAGGAGCCATCAGAATGCAAGTGTTGTGGGCTATCACTTATCGTTCGTATTCTATACACCTATATGCTTTACCTTTAATCATCAAGGCCCGCTGTGTTGAAGCCCCTGAAGGCACAAAGCCCCCGATCGAATGAGTCGAGCCTCCAAAACCATTCAAATAAGGAGAACACTTTGAAACGTACCGGGATCCTTGAATTGGATATATCCCTAACCCCCCAGGTACCTACTATATAGGGCCTTAGGGGCTCTAGTACCCTATATAGTAGGTACCTGGGGGTTAGGGTATGCTTATTCCTTAAACAACGGTTTCTGGAGTCTCGGTGGGCCGAGCCACCGTACTCGCCTTCTGTGCATCCACCTTCCTTGGCCAGCAATGGCAACGGGGGGCTGGAAAACCTAAAAGGTTCCAAACTTCGACTGCGAATTCTGATGTTTCTATTATTTAGGCGCCTTCTGAACCCCTCTCTAGGGATTTTTAGGGCTTCCTCAGCGCCTTGTTTCATGTATTTCCCCCAGAAATCCAGGATCTTGATCTGAGCGACGTTTTAAGGTTTCAGGTTGTGCTGCATGCTTATGGTTGGAACCGCTCTGCACATCCTTCGCGAGGCCTGAGAATGTCCCGCCCACGGGTTTCAGGAGGCAAGATGTCAGCTAAACACGACGATCCGTGGCTATCACTCACAAAAAGCGGGGCTTACTGATACAGTCCCAGGAACCTCGCCATGCACCCAGAATCACAGGACTAGGCGTTCCTGCTACCTTTGGAGTTCGGGGTTCTCGGCCGAGTGGCTGAAGCACCGCCTCCTGCGCGGAGTCCAGCTTGTGCCTCACTCGGGCTTACGTTTAGGCCGTCTAGGATGAGGAGCATGATTGTCCTTAATGGTATGATCACACATGCAACCACAAGTTTTGTTGAAGATTCGATGTATATACCCACCAGAAACCCTATGTAATGTGGATGCAGACGTAAATTGTCTTGGTTTTGCCTATGGCCAGGCTTGTCAGGTTTAAGCTGTGGCCAGCAGAGACAGATAGCCAATCTTCTTGGGCACCTGACAGTGCCCCGAAACACCATACAACAGAAAAGGCTGCAATCTCTCATGAGCTGAAGATAGAACTGTTAGAGCGAGGTTTGGGCTTCCCTAATAAAGACCACTGTTCTGAGTACCCGATTTGAATCAGCACGATGCACTTGGCCCGACAAGAACTCGATCCGCCGGCCTTTACTCGGAGTTTCTATCCGCAGTCCCCAAAATCTAAGCCGATGATCCTTGAACAAGACTCCGGGCCCTTCGGCAAACCCAAACCAAACACCCTCAAATCTACGCTCCCCAACCCCTAGTGTTCAACAATCAAAACCACAAGCAACCCCATGGTCGCTCAGCCGCAGGAGTACTTGGCAGGCGTTGACAGTCCTCAGGCACGAATTACTGTAAAGCTTCTGTTGCCATAAACACTGAAAACCAAACACACACACACACACCATGTTTCTGTCTGCATGTATGTATGTATGTATGTATGTATGTACGTATGCATGTATACACACACACACGTGTATATATATATATATACACACATACATATATATATATGTGTGTGTGTGCACACACACACCCCTGCTCATAGACTTATATACATTAGTGTGCATATCCATACGTACGCGTATGTATGTGTAAATAGTATGTATGCCTCTATCTATCTGTCTATCTACCTATCTAACTATCTATCTATCTATCTATCTGTCTATCCATATATACAATCCCCCCTAATATTAAACGGCCCCTCCCAAAAACAAACTCGGAAGGTGTTGTTGTTATTAGGAGGTATGTTTATCTCTACTGCCACATTTGAGGGGTCGTGCTCTTGCTTTTGCTCTGGCTCTTGCTCCCGCGCTGGCTTTTGCTCCTGCTGCGTCTCTTGCGCCTTCTCCTGCTGTTTTTGCTGTTGCTCTCGCTTTTGTTCCTTCTCTTGCTCTTACTCCCGCTCTGGTTTTTGCTTTGCTCTTGCTGCTGCTCTTGCTGATCCTTCCGCCTTTTGCTCTTGTTCCTGTTGTTGCTCTAACTGCTGCTTTTGCTCTTGCTAAGGGTGTTGGGAGCGTCGAAACCCTCCCCCAATTCAGGATAGGTTTTCAAGGATGTTAAGGGGCAGGGATGATTTCGGGAGGATTCGTCCCGATGTGTGTTTCTTCTTGGGGCGCTGTTTAATAAAAAGAAGGGATTATACATGTACAATTACATGTTCGGCAAGTCTTGCAAAAATAGAAAACAAGACTCTGCGGGAAGCACACGGAGATATCCAAAACTCAAAATGAGACCCAAGTCTTGGGGGATGTTCAGAAATACTTGGCAAGACTCGTGGGGGATGTTCAAAAATACTGGGTTTGGGAAGCTACTCATTATGCAGGACTCGTTACTATGCTACCATCCGTCTCCAAGCCCTTACAATGCGGACGAGGTATCCTCAGTGTGAAGTTCCGGGGTTGTGGTGTGTAATCTTCTGTAAGCATATATGGAACCTCAAACAGGAACACAGCAGCTCCCGTGACTCTTGAGCAAGGACTTTGCTCCGGAAACATCCCGAAAGCCCGTATGTAGGATCGTAAAAATATATCCCTGAATGAAGCTGCTGTTGCTCTTTACCTTGTGGTCGTTAAACCCCTCACCCCCGAACCAGCGTGTCCACTTCACCAGCTACACTTAAGTACTGAAACATTTGGAGTCCAATGAGATGTTAGTTAAGTGTCAAGAGGAAGCACACCAATCCTGGCTAGTTCAACACATCGCAAACAATCGTTGTGAGTCCACGCCCGTGATGCCCGAATTTGCATAGCATGAACTATAGTTCTGCACGACGGACATTTTCTCTAAACTTTTCTTGCGGAAATGCCTTCCCAGCTAACAACTGAACACCGGTATTGCTTAGTAGAAGAAGATGTATCTCCGATGCGATTGGGTAGCCAGACATAGTCGAGAGGAGTGTTTTGGGGCCCGAACATTGTTGGCCTTGCTTCAACTAGCGTTTATAACTGCACGACTTCACATAGCATCTGGGAAGGGGCAGATGGGGTATGCAGCAGGAAGCATCACATGATCTGTGCTCGTGGATATCTTTTCCTACCCGCACGCCGCGGGCGAGGTTGGAATGCATCCTACTGTGACATTTCAGACGTGCAGCTTGGGATCTGGTCTTGCAAAAGTGGATCACACCCCAGGCGTTAAACGGCCTTCCCGATACATAGTCGAAGCAAGCCATGCACGGGCAGCCATCATGGTCCGTTGATGCTGCGCGGGAGCTACATCGGTTCAAAGGTTGCCACAACATGCAGAGGTCACAGCGAGAGCATCGGAACCGCCGCAAGCGGCCTGTTGCGGGGGCATGGGGGCGACCTCATCCTGACCTGCTTCACCGTCATATGTTTGTGCGCATTTCAATTCACTCCGAACTAGTCAGGCATTTTCTCTCTCCTTCTCTTCAGTCTCCGGGTCAGGGTTAAGGGCTTAAAGCTTGACAACAAAATAGGTGCTGGTTTAAGTGCCTGGATGACAACGAAATAGGTGCCGGTTTAAGTGCCTGGAGCCGGCTCACAAGGAAAATAATCCTGAAACTTCCAGATGCGGTTTAACAAATTGGTATGTGTGCGTTCAGGCTATGACTTAGTGCTTCGGTCTCTCAGACAACAGATTTCTGCTGTCCAGTGTCCTCAGGGTTAACCTGTGGGGATGAGAAAGAGATTAGATGTTGTTTCAAAAAACCGAGGTGCTCCCTTATAGAAACCATATAGTCCCACGCAAGGGAGATGGCTGTAAGCTCTAAGTTCCACGCCATAAGTGTTGAAAACCAAGCCAGCAAGTACAAAACTAAGTAGAATAGCTGCCCCGAAAAGCCAATTACACCAAAGATGCTTCTGCACACTTGAACAGAAGCCTGAACAGTAATGTGACCAAGTAACTATTGAACTTGAGGCGCGTATATTCCGATTCCATCCCCGTTTCCTAAACCCTAAAGCCCTAAACTTGTAAACTGCTCAGACCCTACATCCCCTATCAAACCTCTTGAACCCGAAACCGGGAGACTCCACCCTTCTCTCTCCGGTGCAACAGACATTTGCAAGAGAGCTCACCGGGTCTCGTCGAAAGCTTCCTCACTTCTGCCTCAGTGCCTAAAGCCCATATCAAGTATGTACCCTTCCAGACTTAGCAAAGACGGGACTCCAGGTCTCCATGCCCTGTATCTGCCAAGAGTATCTTCTTTTTTTGGGTGGGTGATAAGTGCGGTCATGCATGGATCCTTCGTCTCCCAATTCGTGTATTGCAACATCTTAAATCGAGCACCTCTGCCTGCATGTATCCGAGCATTAGATGGGTTAAGCCAGGGCCTTTCTCAGGGCCTGAGCTTGTTGGATTCATCAGGGGTCTGGGCAAACAGCCGAATGCAGCCTGGAAGTACTTTGTCCAACCGAACAGCCTAAACACCTGAAGCGCGAAACACACAACTAACTCCCCGGTAACAGTCGCGGGCCTGCCGCCCACACCCCCTCCGATCCCCGCTGAAAAACGTAAACCGTAAACCCTAATAAACATCTAATAAACCGTAAACCCTAAACCAAAAGAGCCAATGGAGCCAAGTATCTGCAGGAGGGTGACCTGTCCCGCCCGCTTCCCAAACCGGACCCCTCAAAAGGATCCCGAGCTAGGGTTTAGGGTTTAGGATTTACGGGTTTAGGGATTTAGGGTTTAGGGTTCAGGGGTTTAGGGTTTAGGGTAGAGGCCACTAAGAAAGGAAGCTAAAACAGGGCCAAGTTAGGCAGCAGTATCGAGGGTTCTTGGGTTTGGGACCAGACAAGTCGAATGCCATCCCGATGGAAAAAAAGATTTTGATGGTGCTGAGACGCCTAAACCCTAAAGCCTAAACCCTAAACCTTAAACCCTAAACCCTAAACCTGAAACCCTAAACCCTAAAACCCTAAACCCTAAGCCCTAAACCTCTACTAAGACGTGTCCGCTCTCCGGAGCCCTGGCCGTGGTATCCTCCCGACCCCAACTCCGGCAGACCCTGAGCCCCAAAGCCTCGACTGCTCTCAGAGATGTCTTCCTTAGTTCAGCCTATACCTATAGTCTCCATTCTAGTTCCTTTTTTTGGTTTAACCAATGTTGTACTAAGGATCCTAAAAGGTAACCCCAAAAAGGAACTACAATGGAGACTATAGGTAATTTTGTTGTTTTGAAATTTAAGGGTCTTTGTACCGCAGACCCAGGATCTAGTTCAGCCTATAATTTTGCTTTTTGTTTGAGATTAAGGGGCCATCTCTTGTTTAGGGTTTCGGGATGTTCAAGGTATGTTTTTTTGAAAAAATCTGGTATGGGGCTTAGTAATTTCAGGGCCGTACCCCACATCTAGCATCCTGAGGCATTTGGGGCCCTTAACTCGAAACCCCGAAGCCCATGACACCAGATAGGCCGGACCTGTCGAAGCATCCAAAATGGAAACTCGAAGCCGTTGGAAACGGCAGCGCCTACTCTCACCCCTAGCATACCATTATTGGGTGTTCCATTCTGGATGCTGGAATTTAAGATGTCTTTCCCCGATGCGAGCAATCAGAAACAGATCAATCCCGCGGCATAATTAACGGACATGGGCCAGAAACCAAATCAAGCCCACAGGAAACATGCATGCACACGCCGCCAGGACTCAGAAACCACACGGACACATCATTTCCCCGCGAAAAAATCGAACACACACTGTAAGAAAGTTCAAAAAATGATTCTCGAACCCGTGACCTGCGATTGTATTCCTCCGAGAAGGATCAACACCCAGCGCCCTAAAGCCCAACATACCGAAAGTAGACCCTAACCACAAATCCCTAAAGGCCCCAAGCCCTAAAACCCCCAAATCCTCAACCGTGCATAGACCATAGATAACACTTTAGTTGAACTACTTCTTTGATTCTTGTTTGCTCCTCTGAAGCCCAGAAAAGCCTAGCCTGCGAGAAGTCCATCCGTTGAGAGATGGCTTCCTGGCTGTTCTCGAACTGCCTCGCCAGCGGCTTCGTTCTCAGGGTTTGTTTGGTGCACGCTACGGTAGCCGTGTTTGGCTTTTTGGCTTTTCGCAACTGACTTTCTTGAGAGTTGCTTGTGGATTTAAGGTTAGCACATTTTATGTTGATTGTTTCGGGTTCAGGGGTTTAGGAT
>CAJNJA010014075.1:0-37983 GCA_905231915.1 Symbiodinium necroappetens | reverse complement strand
GAACGCTTCTCTGATCCTTTGCAGTTTCTCCTCAATCCTTCTTGCAAACCCCGGAGGCATGAGACTTCGTGGCCTTGACGATGAGCGACAGCATTCCAAGCTGTGGACCGTGCAACTTTTGGAACATGTCCTGCCGAGCAGTGAGCACGGAGTGATGGCACAACCGTGCTTCCATCACATGCACAGCCAACCTTGTACTTGGAACGCAGCCGGAGCGCTGTGGTCATGTCCACTTCCTGTCCACCGCACACTTCCAAGCCCTGGCAAAAGAAAAGAGTTCAGCCTGGAAGGTGGAAAGCAGTGCCGCAGTGTTCTGAGTCTCCTTGGCCATGTGAATCTGTGCGAGCGTCTGCAGGTGTCTGCTGCGCTTGTCACGCGTCCGTCGCTCGGTTTCCCACTTTCAGCCGCTTCATGACACGTTGCCGGACGAAAGACACTGGTACCCGTCTCTCAGTGCAACCCTGGCACAAGCGCCACAGGATCAAGCTCAGGGGCGACAAAGGCTACTGCGCCTCCCCGACAGAGACCACCGCTGGCGCAACTCCGACTGAGGCCGGAGGCGCCTCAGCCGGCGCCGCCTGGGCTGGTTATATCGGGCACAGATGCCAGGGAGCTCCTGCTATGAGCTGCGGGCTTCCACACCCAGCCGCCCAGCCGCCAAGCGAGCAAACGTGGCCCGGAGACCTGCTGGCAAGAGGCGAGTCGAGGCCAGGCATCGCCACTCCCCAAAGTCTTTCGTGCGAACCCTGGCAGGCTCCAGTGTGGCGAATGCCTTTTTTCAGGGGGCTGGTGCGAGGTTCGTTGTGGCTCATTTCCCCGAAGGGCAAAGCAGCGCAGGACAGGGCTTCAATGCTCGGGAGGCAGTGCCGAAGATTGACTCCATCAAACACCCCATTTTCGCGAGCTATGTGTCCAATTATCTCTCCACATCGACCATGGGCTGCACAATGTACACCCCTAAATTTTGCAGTTGCATCATTGTAAGTCGACAACCCATACAACTAAGTGCTGCACCGGATGCAGAACGCCGTGCCTGCCACTCACCACGGCTCGATGCGACAGACAGAACTCTTCAGCCTCGAGCCTCTCGAGCATGCCATGGAAGGGCAGCCTGCAAACAGAAACAGCTGGTGAAGCTGCTTGTCGAAGCCACCGAAAAGACACATAGTGTTTCGGAGGATTATGTACCATACGATGGGAAACGTTTGATGGAAGAAACTCCAACATTCAGCACTTGTAGAATCGTAGAAGAAGCCATCAGTCGTGGACCTTTAAAGTGGCCCTTTCAATACTCTTGGAGCCACTTCTAACATGTCCTGATATGCTGAGCCGACGACACGTCGCAAGTGCACCATCACATCTCGCGTTCTGTGCGACATGGTCGAGCCTGGAGATCCAACACTGCCCAAAATGAACAGTGCAGAATCCAAAGCATTGCACGGCGCTTCCTTCTCGACTCCCCTTCGTCCTCCAAGCTCAAACTCTTGAGCCGACTGGAGAAGACGGGACGCAAAGCACTCACACAAGGCTTCCTTTCCATTCGGTGTGCGGGCAACAGGACTGTCAACATACGCAGCTTGAGAATCAACAAAGCCAAAGCTTGCAATCCCCAGAACGAGTAAAGACACATCATCCAGGAAGGGAGGTGCTGGATGTCGCCTAGAGTCAAAAGGAAGGCGAAACAAGGTAAGGATGCACGAGGAGGCAGACAACCCCACGCCTAGAATAATGCCTCGCGGTCACATAACCACTCTCAGTGCAAAATACCACGCGTACGGGGAGCTCGGCTGGACAGGTCGCCGGACAGATCTGTTGCTCGAAAAAATTTGCTGTTTCTGGTGGAGGATTGGTATGCAGCACCTCGGAGTTTGCGTATGGATGTAACGCAGCAAAAGGCAGCGAATGCAAAACTCAGTTGTAAGAAAACTTGTGCGTTTTACACCTTCACGAAGGGAACGTAAGACTGGCATGATTGGCAACCTCTCTTCGAGCTGAATTTCGCTCACGAAACTTCGCTGCTGTGGCCAGCGCTGATACTCTTAAATGCCCTCCTGTCATTGGGCCTGTGCCGGAGTCTCTAGAAGTCTTCCGAAAGCACACAGGGGACACTTGAAATTAAAATGTTTCGGTTCAATTTCAACACCAGTGCTGCCAGGATTGGCCACTTGTTGGGTGGACGACCTGTCCTGCCAGCTCTGACAAATTGGTACCAACTTCCTCTTGCAACAACCTCGCTCTGTGAACATGTCCGAAGGCAAGCAGCAAATGGTGAGTGCTGGTGCGAGACTGGTCTCGTTTTGGCGCTCGCCAGCTTGACTCAAAAGGGCCGTTTGCAGCGCAGGGACAAGTCTCAAACTGCACTGCTCAAAGAGTGCACACATTTTATACACGCACCTATTCAAGCACTGTATCACACCGATGGCTGTCTTGGTGTTAGAAAAAGACAATAAAGCTGTGAGATTTAGGATCGACGCATATCGACGCGCAGTTGTCCGTTTTGGGATCCTCATCAGTGGGATTCTTTTTCTGTTTTGGAGTTGCGTAGCTCGTTTCTTCACGATACTATCGATTGGCTGCTTAACGTCCAGCTCATTCGTCTGCATGACGTGAACCAGCTTGATTGGCTCCATCACCTTAGTGAGTGGATCGGCCGCCATAACGCCCGTATCTATCCAACGGATCATCTCCGTAACATCTTTGTCGTCTCGACGGTCGTCCTCTTCGTGCGGATCACCAGCCTTTTCACCGTTTTTTCTCCAGATGTCTTGTCTCAAGGACGCTATCTCAATGGAGAAACGCGTGTCCGAGTGTTTAGAACACTTCGAATTTTTCAACATCTGGACTTGCAGATCGAAAACCAAATCTGCTTCATGAACATCGCCACGGAGGCTTCCCATCTCGTGAGGTCCAGTACCCCAAACAGGTCAGCTACTGCTGCGCGCACTATGTCTGCATCCTCCACACCCGCCCGTAAGGTGTAAGTTTCCGCCTGGATGGTGGTTCTGCACACCCTTCGAACTATGTTCGAAACTATGGGATGTGTATACACTACCCGTATTCCTTATTTGCACACCGGAATCCAATATAGCTTCCGTATAAGTTATCTGAAAAAACATCTTCCAAATGTAAAGCACTCGGACAGTGGTTGTTTTCCACATGGGATGCTACACTCCATGCAGTCTGCTTTCAGACGGCTAAGGGGTAGGCTCAAAACTTCTGGGGCGGGAGGGCGGGCAAAGTTTTTCTCGTGCCCCCCTTGAAAATTAATGTTGCCCAACTATAATGTCAACAAAATCTCATGCCCGGAAACCTTGACATGTTGTGATTCCAAATTTCAGATCAAAAATAATAGAACATGCAATTTGTGCAAAACTGAGTAAGGAGTTCATCCTTTCTGCCGCAGGAGGTTTCACGGAGTAAACTCTTATTCCTTGTTTTCACATCCGAATCCAATATAACTTCCATATAAGTTCTCTGAAAAAACATGTTCCAAATCTCGAAAACTCGCACTCGGACAACGGCTGTTTTCCACATGGGATGCTACACTCAATGCCGTCTGCTTTCAGCCCGATCAATCACGGCATGAATTTGGTTACAAAGCACGGCACGCTTTGCAGCAGCCTTGTTAAGAAAAGGCCCAAACCCAAGCTTTGAAGGATTATCTTTTCATTCAATCGCCGCACGAAGGGTCTCGTGTCTAGCGAGCGGTTCCTTTCAGGAACATGTGCGCCAGGAGAGAGTGTGGTGCCGAAGCACTGCACACTTCTTCGAGTAAAGTACAGAGCACCGTAGCGCCGCTATGTTGCACGCAGTTGGAACTCGAAAGAACCATGTCTTCAGCTCACGTGAAGTTTCAAGCAAAAGGAAAGCTTCAATCACACGATCACACACGGCACCCCCTCCGGAAGTTCGAATCATCGAGTGTCTGGTGCCGTCGTTATCGAGGTAGAAAACAGCTTGCGATCCCTTCAAGTGCATGGCCCATACTTTGAGGCTTGTCAAGAGAGGAGTCAATTCCAGTTCAAAGATTGGATTCTCGCTGAGGCCCAGCCATTGCTCCGTCAGCGAAGCTGGCACTGCTTCACCGAAGAACTCACATGCGGTACCAGAAGCATTGACAAGAACACACCTCCTACACCACCTGTGCCTTCTTCGGGATTGCAAGCGCCATCAGTGAAAACAATCAAGGTCGAGATAAGACTTGTTTCAATGGTCAACGGTGCACTCTCGCAAACTCGAGCATTCAACCACTCGAGAGCCCACCTGAGATCGGCAGAAAGAGCAGTGCTGCCTTCACAAAGGACGTCATTGATATACCTGTGCAACTCCTTCTTCCTTTTCTGAGCCTGACCCACCTTTCGGACTTTAGGACTTTCTCCCTAGTGCGGGACAGGTCGACACTTAAACCCAGCATCTGAAAAATACTGGAGAAAGGCGAGGCCTTGGAGCCCTCCTTAGAAAACTTGAAACCCAAGAGGTTACACAAGGTCTCAACAGCCCACTGAGCATTCGCACGACATGACATTGTAGTCATCGAAGAAAGCCGACCAAAAGAAACGGAACAAACCCATAAGGAACCCAGGTCCGAGGCGAGATGGGCCTTGAAAATCGCCCCGTCAGCGGCAGAAGCAAAAGTCATCAGACACCGGCTCATCCAACATCGCTGTCCAGCGAGAGAGGGGCCCCTAATCGACTGAGGCAAAGGTCTGAGCTGGGCGGCCCCTGGGCGGCCATCCTGAAGGTAAAGGGCGGCAACAAGAATCGGCTCGGTGCCATGGCCCGTGCCAACATCAATCAGCGCCGCCGCATGGCGAGAACTGCCCTCCTGCTCACTAAGAATGGCTCAACAGAGCAACCCGGCACTTCCCATCCTCAGGAATGCTCAGGCACGCACGCCAGCAGAAACACGGCGACAGCGAGCGGCTGAGGATGAACTTGGCCTCGTCGAACATATCAATTGCCTCTTGCCGGGCCTCGCCGCCGACCTTGCACCTAACGAAGAGCGGCCACGGTGCGCCCCGAGAATCTTGAGACGATTGCGGGCTCGCCAGATCCCGAGGTTAAGGGGGCAGCTTAGGGCACTTGGCTTTGATGTGCAGCTCGGCATCGGCATTGGTGCGAATCGGAGCATGGCATGTGCGGCACACCCAACAGGCACGAAAAGCGATCGGAGAGTGCTTGAGCTTGGCTCGCTTGGGGCCGACCCAGTACGGCCACCGAAAGAACTCGAATTGTTCCAACAAGTGAGGCCTGTCCGCATGAAGTCTGCTGACCGTGGCGGCTTGCTTCGTCGTGGTGGTTTTTTTCGAGAGCGGAACGCATTCCACTTCTCTGACCGAGGTATGGTTTAAGGCATCAAAGATCTTCCAGGTGTTCCTGAATCGTCAACACACCATCACCTCCGAATGAAAAATTGAGGTTTATTAAGAGCTTCACAGGGCAGAGTCATGAAAATATGTAAGCCTGCAAGATCAGAATCTCATGGGCTCGATTTCACTACGTAAGGAAAGTAAAAGGCTCTGTTTCTGAATTTGGGGTTCGGGTGCGTTTCATAAAAGCCTCGTTAAAGCTTTACCCGGCCTTTATATGTCTTGTAAGGGCTGAGTGAATAAAGCCTCAATGCACCCTTCAAGGGGCTTAATGAAAAATCTACTACAGGCTTTATTAAGCCTTGCGAACGATTCGCGCGCTTTGTCGCTTTTTTTGAAGCTCGCTGTGGCAGCTTAGTTTCTCTGTAAGTGCAACATACCTAGAGTTGGATCCGAATGCAACATGGTGGTCATTCCATACTTACGGATCGTGTCGAGCTGTTTCCACTTCAATCCAATACGGGCATTTTTCCCTCATGCGCCTGCCCTGGATCAGGATTCTATACTTTGTAAGCCGAGCAAAAAACTGTGTTCTGTCTGGATCGTCTGGTTTGGGTGCGAAAACATACCCTGCCCAAAACCTCCTTGTTTTAAGACTATACTATATACAGGCCTTGTATTGGCTCCATGAGGGCTTGATAGGGTGTTGTCATACAGAAACAAAACCACCGACAAAAAATGAGAGGATCGATCTCTCAGAGTTAAGGTTCAATTTCTTAGTGTTGGCGGTTCCCCATGTGGTTTAATATGGTTCAATGAACGTTTCATTTAACAACGGCCTTGAACTTAACAATGTTTTGTCATAGAAAACCAGACATCAACAAGGTAGAGAGGCTCGACTTCTCGATTTTTGAATTGAAGAAACCGATCACCTCAATTTCTTGCTGTTGGTATCCGGGCGTGCTAGAACCCTGAACACGGGCTCTATAAACCCTACCAGGAGTTGAGCAAGGCCTCATGAGGCCGTGCCTGAATGGTCAAGCGCATAACTTGGCTCGCGAAAACCACGGTTTCAATTCCCTCAGCTGTGTTGCCCTGTTTGTTCTGGTTGGCTGATCTTGGAGCCCTTTCAAGAAACTTGCTCGAAAACAAAAATAGCATGCGCTGCAGAACGTACGCTGACCTGAAAATAGTTGCTTCTTTCACGATGCTGTCGCTGTATGTCAAATCAAGCTACAAAAACTAGGTCTGCGCATATTGACCATGTACATACGTATACACGTGTATCTATATATAATATAATATACATTTTATAGATACATACATACATACATACATATATACACGTATGCCATTGTATGATAAACTTGCGTGTTCACTTTTGTGTGGTGGGACCCGCCCCGATGATCGTTTCAAGGGTCATCCTCGTGGGCTCGCTTTGCAACCCCTCCGTTGTTGTTTCTTTTCCTTCTCTACTCTTCCTTCTGCGGCCTCCAATACACTACGCATTCACATCAGCAACTCTCCGCGAACGTTGCAAGCAAGAAAAATTCTCATAATCCACACATGTTCCTCTGTTCAGTTTTCTGTTCTTTGCAACATTGTCGAAGATCCCACAGAAAGCTGTCCAGGGAATCTTCATTGTTCGGCGTTAAGGAAATTCAGTTTTGGCAACCCACTGGTTTACAACGAAAGCTGTGGGATAGAGCGAAAAATCAACTTACAATGTGCAAAAATGGAATCCACTTCGAGATGTCATGAGGCACAGCATGGCGCCGAGATTGCGATGCCACACGATGCAGTTTTGTACACATCTTTTCAAGTTTAATGTCTGCGTTGCAGCTCCAAACAGAGAAGCTGCTGCGGGCCAGCGGATGAAAGATGTATCGGCCGTGGACGAGGGCTCTTCAAAACGAGTTAGTGGAACACATCATCTGCTTCATGCGCCCTGACCAGATCGGACAAGCTTGGTGGGCCGATGCCGCGAGCAACCTGAACCCAATCCTACAATTCCTCAGTCCTAAATCCTCGGAACCATTCGAGCTCCCAGCACTTCGTTTAGACAGAAGAGATCAGAAAAGCAATCAGGTCGGAAGCTGCACTGGCGGATATCGCGCGCAACCAGAAGCCAACCCTGAACCCGTTAGTCTTACAAGCTTAAACCCTAAATTGCTCCTCGGGAAAAGCAATCAAGTCGGAAGCCGCACTGGCGGATCGCACGTGCAACCAGAACCCAACCCTACACACGCTAGTCCTAGAACCTTAAACTTAAACCCTAAATTGCTCCTCGCATTCAGACAGAACAGAGCAGAACAGCAATCGAGTCGGAAACTTCGTTGTCGGACCTCACCTGCAACTGAAACTCAACCTGGAACCCTCGATCCTGAAGCCGAGAACCCTGGGGAAGAAGCCGCTCACGCGTATTTGGGCGTCCAGCATTCCGCGTAGACAAAAAAGATCTGCCGAGTTTTCCGCTAGGCATACACAACGAAGAAGCAAGGCTAGCCAAGCCAAGCCAAGCCAAGCTGCTTCAGGTGGTGGGCAGAAGCACAATCCGCTGTACATAGACCCCTCCGAATTTTTCCTGCGACCGCGGGAGCCAAGTACAGAGGCAATTGCGTGCTCAGATTCCTTGGGGGGTGGGCTCAGAGGGTTGGCGAGTGACACAGCAACATACGGCGAGCCATATCGTCCGGAACGGCGAGGTGCTTGCCGGATTGCTCCGAATCGATACGGTTCAGGGTCGTCTTGGCCAACATCGTTTAACACATTAGAAACAGCCCTGTTCTGTCGTGCAGAACGACAGCATAGTGTAGCCACGGCTACAATGATAGACAAGGTGTTGCTCAAGATGAGCCGGAAGATATGTGCTGCCACGGAACATGAGGAAAAGAACATAAAAGAACACATGGGGAAAGGTACTTGTCAAGGCCTCTGTCGGAAGTGTGCTCCGGGAAGAAATTCACGCAAAATCCCGAACTGAAAAAAACCATGTGCTTCACATGTTGCCGTTGGAAAGGACCTCAACGAGGTTTGGAAGGCGCAGCTGCTGATGCATGCGCGTCAGAAAGTTGGCCAGGAAGTGAGCAAAAAGCAACACGGCTTCAGCTGAGCACTGGCGTTGTGAATTGGCAAGTACAACAGATCAGCCGTTGCATTTCAACTGCGCAGTCTTCAACAGTGAGACTTCAGTTACTGCAGTGTTTGGAGAGCCGTGCGAAGATCTGAGCATTGGTTGTCAATTACGTTGCAACGAATTCATGCAACGCCTTCTCCTCTCAGAACTGTCCGGAACCGTACCTGCACGAAAGTGCTCCCGTACTGCTGGGAACATCACGCTGGCAGGCCATGGCAGGCCGCCCCCCCCTTTCACTGAGGAAGTGGCTGGCCGGAGACTGGGCTGCCACCAGGGGGCGCTCCAGGGGAGGACTCACGAGGAGCGAAGCGAAGCGAAGCGAAATCTCAAACCCATTCCGTCACAGCCTGCAGCTTCTGCATCTCCGCTGCAAACTTCATCTGAGCCTGCGCAGAGCCGCAGCGGCAGCGAACGCCAGGCCGGACAGCTCTCACGGCTTGTGCTCTGAAGCTTGGGCTGTAAGGGTCTAAAGTCGAGAGTTTTGTGCGGATCTTGAGTTCGCTGTGCACCTGCAACTCCAAGCTTTCATGCCTCCAGCTCTGAGGTCCGACGGTTCTGCAGCTCCAGTGCCGTGAAGGCTTCCAGCTGATCTGTTCAGCACTTCAGCGCCGGAAAATCTTGATATGGCATGCATATGTGTGTGTGTGTGTGTAAATATATATATATATATATATATAGGCATATCTTGGTACCCTGCACATGCAAAATTCGTCTCGTACTGCTGATGGCAGCTCGCGCTTGCCCATTTCGAGCTTGCCAAGTGACCATGCTAGTTGCAACCGGGCCCACACGGAGCTCAATCTTAGTTTGGAGTCGGAATGCCAAACCAGGCTCCATGTTGCAGTAACAAACGGCGGTGTCCTCAATATGCTCGCGCTGTAGTTGCTGCTGCTTGGCAAGCATTTCTTCTTGCGACCTGGGGGCGGGCAAGCTTGAGTCTCAGTGAGAGTCAAACTCTGGGTCTTGAAGTCTTGAACCTTTTCTGTTGGTACTCCATCACAAGCTGCATGGCCTGCAGCAGAGATGCTTTGTGGCTGGCATGACACCTGCTGTCATACTATCGTCGCGAACCCAGTGCACCCGCATCAGATTGCCTGCGTCTCCAGCGCCGCTTTCTGCTGCGACGAAGCCTGTTGCACCTGGACTGAGCTGGTGAACTGTCAGCCGCGCTAACGTTGGCACTACACTGGTGGTTTCCACGGTCCACTGCGGACTTGAATTGCAAACGAATAATTTCGCAGTCGCAGCTTGGATCACCGAGCAGACAAGAAACTCGCTTCAAACACAACACTGCGAACCTGCATCAAAGACTGGTTGTACTGCTGCAAAAGTTGCATTTCCTGCTGCTGCACCTGCATCTCGGTGGCCACACAGAGCTGTTAAAAAGACATCTGTATGATGACATCCCCTGCAATTGCTGCGAGCCTGCTGCTTGATCTGCATGTCAACCTGCTGCTTTTGCTGCTGCGCCTCCGCATTCTAGAACTGAAGCCACAAAATTCCTCGGCTGCAGTCTGGCCTGCGTGCGGAGGTATTCAGACTGCTGCTTCCGCTGCTGCTCCAGGGTGTTCTGTCACAGAGGCAGTGTTTTACCGATGGCATCGACTCAAGCTCGCGACAATGCGCGCCTGCCCTTGCTTCAACTGCTCGTCCAAAAGCCTCCGGGCAAGATTCTTTCTGCATGAGGCATGCAAACACAATTCAAGCTTAGACAAATGCAATCGCGGTGGCCTGATGTATCCTTCTTTCTGCTTCTGAATCACCTGTCCGTCTTCCATTGGTTCGAAGAAAAGCCGACACCGACACAATGCCTCGGGGCTCGGCAAGCCACCACCTGGCACCAAGGCCTGAAGCGAATCGGGCGCGATGTCTGGACAAGGGAGGGTTCATCGCTCATGCTTGGCTTCAGACTCCACAGCCTCCAGGCCTCGGCCAAGCTCTCACGGGGCTCCATGCCAGCTGCCAGCATCTGCCAGCGCTGCTGCGCAGCTGAGGCCGTGACTGTTGAGCATTCGAGAAACTTTGAGCCTGCAGTTGAGGTTGGTTCAACACCTCAGAGGAGGCCAGCTCGTTTCCGCAAAAAACGGTGTCCATCTCGCAAACGAGCTAAGACGACGGATGAGGCGACAGCCGGCGGGGAAAACCCAGGCAGCTGGACAGCAGGTGGTGGAGGAGTTTGGAGCTGCGGGACCGGTTGCCCGGCTTGCGCAGGGGCTCCATACCTTAGGTAACCCAAAAAAACTGCCAAGAAAGCTCTGAAAGTTGTCGACATTGACACCCCACAAGACTCGGATCCCAGCGCCGGCATCCCACTGTTGGTCAGGCCTGCCTCACAAAACCGCATGCGACGCGACACACAGGAGTGAATGCGCCGTAAGCCGTCTGCTCCAGAGGGCGCAACCCCTTCGGCACCAGGCCTTGTTGCGCATTCTCTGCCGCGTGCTAGAGCTCACATGCAGTCTTACACAGAAGCTTTGATTGAGCATTTGTTTCAACCACTCAAGATGGAATGCTTGCTCAACGAATGGTGCTTGTCTTACCCCAAGACTGGGATTCCCGGAGGATCGCATTGCACAGAAGAACATTATATTGCACAACTGCGGTCAAGACTGCCTGCCGAGGTTCTGTCGATCTGGACTTGCACGCAGATATGAAGAGTACAGAGGCACTGTCAACTTCAGACCCCCGACACGGAACGGAACTCAAAACCTAGCCGCCGTAGCCGATCAACTGTGAAATCGCACCCGTTGCTCACTTAGTTACCGGTGGACTGCAGAAACTGCACAATTGGACGGGACTGCCGAATCCCAATCTCACCATGATCACTGACGAGTCTTCTGACAAGCGTCTTCAGCTGCAACCAATGCAATTGCGATTTCACGTCGAGTTCGTTGGCGGCGGTCATCGGCAGAGAGTTGTTGTTGAATGCGAAACTCTCGATGAGAAAGCAAGAGCGATGAATCAGTTGAGCCGTTATCTTCCCATGTCGATGAAACGGTTGAGCATGAGATGTCTGCTTCAACAGTGATCTGCCACAGAAATTACACTTGTCAACCAACAAATGAAATTTTTTCGGGAGAGAGAAACCGACTGCAATCCACAAAAGCAACAAAACGACACGCATCGGCCACAAGAACAGCACTTATCCCAGAAATTTCCTGTTTCGATGCTCCGTTAAGGCCAGTTTTCGGGGCTCCGTGGACTACTTCTAGGGGGTTCCCTAAGCCGGACAATATCGCGTCTTTGTGTCTCCGGAAACTACGTAGCAGTTGGCCTTGTCGCTCATAACTGCTGCTTTTGTGGTCGGATAACTTTTCTCTGTGGGGTTCAACAAACAGATAATTGTTGTTGCAGTTGGGCAACTGTTGCTTTTAAGTTTGCTTTTGTGGGGTTCACTGTTTTGACGAAGTTGAGCTGGTGCCCCGTGAAGAAGCTGCATTACGTAGCTTGTGCCGTATCGCAAAGGACACCTGGTCAGCCTCTGTCAGAACTCTGTTTGGGTGGTTCGTGGACCCGGGGTGTTCCCTGGAACGACAAATCTGTGCCATCACCGCTCATGCTCACCTTGTCCTGGGGGTGCTGGTAAAGGAGAGCGCGTGGCGTGAGGCTTACAAACATGCAGAAGGTGTGAAGTCCTCGTAGGCAGGTGGTGTTTTGCGGCCCATCAAGATTAGGGCGCAGAGGGAGCCCTTTGTTCTTGTATACTCGTCGCACATAACTGCGAGACGACAGCCAGAACCCGTGTCGCCCTTAGGATGAGGCGCAGGGGGTGATGTAAAGTTCGTACAGGCGGGATACCTTTGTTGTGCGCACTTCTGCCTCATCCAGTGGTGTCACAGACGTGAACCCCTGAGACCAGAGCGCTTGCGCGCAGGGGGGGGTGGGCCGCTGCCCGTTCATGGTTGTGTGCAAGGAGAAGAAGAGACAGAGGGAGAGAGGGAGAGAGAGAGAGAGAGAGGAGGAGGAGGAGGAGGAGGAGGAGGAGAGCTTAGCCACTTTGGCTCAAGTGTTTGCACCTTTGCTTTGGGAGCTTGTGCCGGTTTCTGGCGTGGGTGGGTGGCTGGGGGTTGCCTTGGAGCTGTTACTCCAAAGCAGCCTTGGCTTTGCGGGGAAGCGGTGAGACCAGATACTGAATCCCCCGAAGAAACGATGAGCTTACAGCAGTTGATGTCACCCGGAAGGGGAGACGGGCGTCTGCCCTTTCTGTGGGGACCCAGGAGGCTTCCACGACCACATGCTGTGGCGGTGCAGAGGTAATCCGCTGCCAGCTGAGGTAGCTGTGCCTTCAAATCCTCTCGGGTGGGTCTCGCAAGATGGGTGGGCAGCTAGTGCTCACATCGCGGAGACTTTGTGCAAGGTGTGGCGACATAGACATGGCGTGACACGTTTTGAGGGCTTAGGTCCGTGGTGGTGGGGGGGCTCTGTGGTCTTTCGGGCGGGTCTCCTCTTATCGATCTTCGATCTTTTCGGGCTGGTGCCTCTGTGAGGCCGGCTCCTTTCACTCTCGCTTCTTTCTGGCGGGTTGTTCTGCTCCGGGGGTCTTCCGTGGGTGGGGCCGTCAAGAGCACTGTTGTGAGTGTGCTTCGCCGTGACAAGAGCAGGCGACGCCATAGGCGTCTGGCACAGCTGAGGTACTCCGTCCGGGCATCTAAGGACGTGTGCTTTCGGCTTCTTCTTTCCGGCCCTTCTTGAAGGGCGGGGGTGCTGACTACAATGACGCGTAACAGCACGACAACCAAAGCATTTAGCTCGAAGCGTGTAAACTTGTTGGAAGTGCAGCACCTCACTGTACTTTCAGTAGACGGAAGTGGTTGTCAATCAGCACCTTCTTCTCCTAAGCTTTCTGTACAATGTCCTCTTGTATTGCACTGCTGACCGTTCAATTGAAGCCTTCCTCCACTGTCCTGGCAAGGCCGGAAGAGGCCAACGACACAGCTAGAAAGCATAAAACTTGCTCATCAGTGATCCCCGAACCAATCACGAGTTGGCCTAGTTTTGTAGTTGCGAACTGGTGTGACAAGAACTCCTGGAAGAACACACATGTATAGCATAAGTGGTGCGAGCGGTGCTAGCCGTCCCAAACTGCTTTGAGACGGTAAGGACCGAGCGGCGGCACATACGAGGGGGTTCTTTGCGCCATGACCTGCTCATATCGACTCTCACACGAAGGCTGCTCATGTTTGTATCAAGGCTGAAGGCAAGCGGCACTCAGGGGGTGCTGCCAACTCTTCTTTCAATGCAGTGCTTCGTTTGCAGGTGCTAGATATGGCGGTGCTTCGGTTAACGAAACTGCTGCTTCCCTGCCGGGATTGAAGTTGCCAGCTTCGTGGTAAGTTCAGACCCATGTGCCCGAATGGCTGCGGGATGGCGACTATGCACACTCTGTTGAAGTTGCAGGAAACAAAAACGCAGCAAGGCAATATGGTGCCTTTGGCTACGGCTTCCGCTCGGAACCAGCACTATTCTCTGCCGCCCGTCCCGTCTGCGGCTTGCTTTCAAATAGCTTGCTCTGCCCTTACTTCGCTGGCCTCGTGCATCCGTGCCGACACAGGCAGTGTCCCCGTCTGCTCTTGGCAGAACACGTGGAATGATGCAACCGTCGCCGTCGCCGTTCGTAGAGCGCGACGGCCAGCACGGCAACGCGCGACCCTGAACCTTTGCACCAGGAGTCACACGATGTGCTGCCCTCTGCCCAGCGCGGCTATCATCTCTTAGAAATAGAACTTGTGCCCCGGTTCGCCTGCACAGTTTGAGGCTCAAGGCCCTGTCAACTGTGCGAAGCTCTACCTGTACTAAAGCGCCATAAAGAGCCATCGGCTTCTTTGCACCACTGACCCCATTCCGGAGTTTCTCTCCACAGCAGTGGCACTCTTCGGCGAGCTGGTTCTCGTCCAGTTTCTGGTCAGACTCGTGGCAAAAGTCCTGGCAAACGTGAATTGGTACAGGGCGCCTGGCTGAAATGACGCCATGAACACGTCCTGCTCTCAACCCGCGGATTCTCACGGAAATGTCCATCTTCACCTTGGCCTGCATCTGCAACACAAGCTTCCATACCCGGGCCGGCCCCTCCGTCTCCAATGGAAAGGCCGGGACAAAGCGAGGATTCACTTCGGAAATGCCAAAGCCAAGCCAAGGCAGACCTGACCCAAGCCAGGCATGTCGTTCAGTTTCAATCTAAGCCAAAAAACTGTTCTGCACGTGCCTGGGCGCTCGTCGGGAAGACCCTGCGCGACTGTCACTTATAGCAAGGAGCCCTGTCTTGTACAGATCACCAGCAAGGTGCCAGGCCTGCAGCACATACGACCTCACCGGCGGCTCTGCTTTTCGCGAATCTTCTAGGATAGACCTGTATGCCGATACTCATGCGCGCGACATGACAGCAAGCACGACCCAGGCCTCAAGGACATGCTGGGCAAACGTCCAACTTCGCCATCCTGCGCTTGAAAAACTTGTGTTTTTTTATATTCAAATCGGCTGCAAAGCCAGAAATGCCAAGCGGCAGGGCGGCTTAGTAAAAGCCAGTCACGAAGAGCTAGATTCGTGTGCATGTATGCTTGGATTTACATGCATATTTAAACGCGCACTTGCTACGGCCCTCCCGAACCATAAATTGAAGAAGCCAAACTGTTCATCCTGCCAAACCTGCTGTCGTCTTCCGGTTGCAACGATTTGTTGTTCTCTTTTGCCTTCCGGTTCTTAGCCTGCTTTGCTGGATAGCTGGACTGGGATCTTAGTACGCCAGACAAAGAGCAGAAGTGCGACAAGAAACCCGCCGGTTTGTCTTCCCACATCGGGGGCCTACCGAACTACAGAAATGTCAACTACTTTCTGTGCATTGTGAAGGATGGGAAGAAGCGCCAGACTCGCTGCACCAGTGGGAGCTGTGCGGACGCAGATGCAGCTATGCCGTTATGCCCAGAAGAACCCCCATAATGGCATGCGCTCTCACCTAGAGGCACCAGCACAAGGCCAGTTTGGCAAGGGAGAGCGGACTCTTCTTGTGCATAAGCGGTCAAGGTTATGAATTAAGTGGACCGGTTGTTCATGCCATGCGTAGGGTTTCCGCAAAAGCATGTGCTGCCCAATGAGAAACAGACACGACATACGTTCATAGGTTCATAGCTGATGCTATGTTAGGTGAGAGAGCGACGCTTCTACGAGCGTTGCATCGATGAACAGGGGATCTCGGGAAGTTTTCTGTGCCGGTATTCATAGAATACCGAGCACCGTCTGACTTAGCTGCAGCATTGGCTCGGCACCAGCGTCGTTTTGTGACCTGTGTGCGACACTTCAAGCTGATGCACTTGTTCATTGACATCGTGTTTTTCTGGAGTTGATCTTCACATATCTTCACGAACTTCTTGCGGTGAACGACTGAGGATACCCATAAATTCGCGCTGGTGCTCATGTCCTTCCCGCACGGTCTTCTAAAACAGGAATATGTTCAACGAACGTTGCCTTGCGAATGGACGACACATGCTTCCCACAACCAGCCTCATCAGCTATCGTCATGCACACATGTCTTTCCAGGTACAAAATCGACCGATCACAGCTTGTCAAAGTCGGTGCATGCAGGAAAGATGATCTCGGAACGTTTAGGGGACGTGTCACCAACACGAAACAAGGTAAAACACCGCCGCAAGGCTGACGTCCTGTCAAGAGTCCAATTTGCAGAATCCTTTCGAGAGATGTGAAAAAGCAACACACATCTGCCATCTGCTCACAGCCCCGCGGGCGGACCCAGGAAGCTGCCCGGAGGCGGAAGGACCCAAAGAGAAACGAGGGGAATCGCGGAAATCTGCGGTGTCGCGGCCGCTTTTCAGCGTATCCGTTTGCTGTGAAGGGCTCGGGGTTGCTTGTGCAGGCCCAGTGGGGGCATGGGCTGGTTGTCAATGTCTGGCCTTCCCATGCACGGTGAGAGGTAGCTTCTTAGATTTGTATGTGGCTCGATCGCCCGATTTTGTTGCTTGTGTGCTCCCTTCGCACATCTTTCAGTCCTCATAACCTCGTGTATAATGTTTGCATTCCATTTGTCCGTCTTTAGCTCCAGGGACTTTTTGCCCATAATTCGGTCGCCTACTATGTAATGGGCGCTTATGTATCGGGCGACGGCTTGGCGACCAGCGTCTGGGGCTGCACGTCGGGGTCTGGATCGACTGCTTGTCCACGTCGACTTGGACAGGGTCTCAGGTCGTGGTTTGGAGGCTACGTTGGCATTGGCCACTTCCTCACCGGCGCTACGGCTTCTTCACCATTGCCGAACACTACGCTGCTGGCGACTTTGACGCCAACGGCTGATTTTCCCGGGGCCCAAGTGCTCTTTGGGTTTGTCAGGTGGCATCGCCAGACGGCTCATCGTCGATCGCGCCCGCCAAAGCCTGGCAGAGCTGTGGAGCCAAGCTTGGGAGCTGGTCGCACTACGCCGGCTGGTGGCATGGCCGCAGCCGCAAACGATCCCTTGTCCCGTGCGTTATGTCGATGCCTTCTTCCGGCTGGGAAGAAAGTCGGCCACCTCCCCCCGGGCGAGCTCATCCCGAGCAAGGCTCTCTAGCAAGCCAGTACTTCATCTACGTGTTGGACAGTCTCGTCCAGACCATGGCACTCATCACTGACGATGGAAGGTCAATGGAATCTGTGTTTTCTCGGGCTCGGCGGCCGACCAAGCACTGACGCCAGATCTTTACAGTGCATACGTCTCGGACGGGCGAAACTTCGTCTGCCCCGGACATGTGCTCAAGCAAAGAGAGTCACAAGGGGAAGGATACAATAATATGTTGACTGATGTGAAACAGGGCACAAATAAGCGAAAACAGATGGGCCCCCCGGGCTTGATGTGAGATTGCGCTTGTCACATCTTGTCACAACTCTGCACATGCACAAACTCCTTGCCCTGCCCTCTCAGCCTTTGCTTGTCCGTCCGCCCTGCACGCGCTGCGCTGCAAGCCATGGCCTCATCCGCCTGGCAATTCCTCGACCAGGTGCTGGACCATGCTGGACCACCTTGCCCTTTCCCGCTGTGCAGGGGCGGGCTGCCAACCCACCGTGGAAAGTCGCTGCCTTGTAACCTCCTCCCATCTTTGTGGGAACCACTCCAACTTTTCGCACACACGTCATCCCTCAGACATCAACAACGTCAACAATCCAAGAACAATAACAATGTTCGAATGGACGAAGAATGATACGTCTTGTGCCACAAAACGTCGGGCCGCTGCTTTCTGCCCGCGCTAAAGTTCGTTCCCTTACCGGCCATGCGCCTTGAGATCTGGCGTGCTCATTCTCGCCCCATCTCATTTTGCCCGGGACCCGTGTTTTTGACAGCACTGTTTGGGTCATGACGAATGCATGTCCATGTCTTGCTAAACCGGCTTTGAATGGAACAGCAGGCTTGTGAGGTGCAATGGTGGACTTGAAGCTCGCTAGAGCATTTCAGGGGAGCGTTTGCACCCGAAGTGGCGAGCGGGCACATGTCAGAGATTTCACACATAACGGACATAACGTCGAACATCAAGACGTGGAGCCGACGTTCCAAAAATTTGTTGGAATTTGGGTGCAGTGGGGCCCGCTTTGCACCCCAGCTTGGGACGGGGCGTGCCAAACCACATACGGAGCGCTCAAAGCTTGCTGAGCTTGCACAGCCCTGTTATCCAGGACTGCGGCTGTCGCGATCGACAGCCCACTGCTTGTTCCGACACACACTTCGTGTTTTGCGACACAAAGATGGGGGGCCTTGGAACAGGGCGGGAAAAGGGTGCACGTAGGGCCAGGAAGCCACACGGCCGGAGTGGTGAGGTCAATCATAATCACCCAATCCAAGCCTTTGACTTCTTGCCTGTTCGGCTGCTGTGGCCGCCTCTTCCTCCGAGCCCCCTTCCACGAGGTTCTGCATTTGTGGGCACTTTGCGGCTGTCTTGCTTCTTGCACATGGTTGTTCCATGAGTATTTCGTTCGAATGAGTATGTAGATTGCTATGTGCTCCAAGTGAGCACTCTATGCAGCTACACACACACACACATTGGAGTTGTAAGAGCTGCCAGACATAGTCCGGGCGACGGCTCACCGTAATTTCGATAGAGACTCGTACTCCAAGGCACAGCTCGCGATCGAGCAACGGCGACAACAAACAGCCACGAATACGACCAGGAGAGGCTACGCTTCATCACCACTCCACTGGGCTTGAAGATTATAGCGATGCCGAGATACAGCCGGGGAGCAGCATTCGGAAGCAAACCTATCCAGGCCCAATGACAACTCCTGCCGTGAATAAGGGGCATCGTCGCCGATAGCAAGCACTACAGCACTATGCGGTCCGGACGGAGAAAGCCGGACGGAGAAGGGAGTTGACGTTGTCAGAACTCAGCAATTAAACAACGTCTCACATTCAAGCTGCATTTTCGGATGAAGGTCCCTGTGTCGGATCTCGAGTGGAACTTCTGAACTGATGACACCCACTTGTTGACGTGTTCCTGATCC
The DNA here is from genome assembly GCA_905231915.1 of Symbiodinium necroappetens. NCBI lineage: Eukaryota > Dinophyceae > Suessiales > Symbiodiniaceae > Symbiodinium > Symbiodinium necroappetens. The sequence goes on along the minus strand of CAJNJA010014075.1, from coordinate 19,068 downwards.
GCCAGACTTGCAACGAGCGGTCCTGTGAATCCAGCAATGCGAGGCTCAAGTTCTTGGACACATCAGTGAAATCATCGAGGATGTGCACAAGGATTTGGAACCTGCAGAGTCGCTGAAAATACGAAAGCACGATTTTGTGTGCAAGGAGAGCTAAGCTGTCAGCCACTGCAACGGTATCCGATAATCATCTTTGCTTTGAACCTGTTCACTTCTGACTCATCTTCACAGTCTAGGACGAATTTCTGATGTACTCATGCCTCGCGAAGCTGTTCCTGCTTGCTCTTGAACTCATCTCTGGTCCTTCAGACTGCCAGGGAGACTGCATGCGATGCGTACTGAGCAGCTAGTCCTCAGGTATGTCCGCACCAAATCCTCTGTAATACCCACGATCTGCGCCACATCCTGGAGGAAGTGCAGTACAGTCTGAAGGCCCGGATGGCCGGACGGCCACTCGACAAAAGTCTGCACTCTGGAGTCCTTTGAAGAGTACTGCCGAGAATCCAGGTTATCTATAACCTCAAAAATGGATGTGCTGCCGCATGCTGCCGCAGTATATTTGTGAGGCACAAATATGAGTAATATTCGGCATGAGTGCTTGAGGCCGAGGATTCCATCCGAGCCAGGGCAACATTCTTCATAACGTTCTCCGATGAAGATCGGAGACGATTACATTCTGTTGGTACACCATCAAGCCTATGCTCCCTCAGGATTTGTCAGCAATCAAGGTTAGGCGCCTTTGCAATAATTGGGACATGGGCTTGGGCAGTTTGGGCGTTCTGATTGAGGAATGGCTTGTCTCTTAGACGGTCAACAGTCTCATGTTACTATCGTGCCTTCGTGGATATGTCAGCGCTCATTTGGCTTGTTAGGCTTCGCTTCATTGTACGTCCTGTTTCTCTCGCATACGTGGCATGTTCTTTGAAGGTCTGCATCGGGCGATGACTGTTGAAGAAAAACCTGCTATTTGTCCTCCGGACGTTAATGATGCTCCGTGCGATGAAGTCGACACATTCGACACGGTTGAGGCCGTCCGTTTTGCACATCAAGTCTCAAGCCTCCCAGGCTCCAACATCCTTTCACGAGCAACTGGTTCAACAGAGCAGATCACAGCAGATCTGTTTGCACACGGAAAGTCCAGCGAAGAACAGCTGGGTGGGAGTGGTGATACAGCATCGGATGGCATGCTGTTGGATGGCATCAAGCCAGACCCTGACATAGCCGTCTTGAGCATTATACGGCACTGAAATGAGCAACATCACCTGCTAGCCCGACACACGTGACAGCCACATGAAGCAGGATCAGGTGCACACTGAAAAGAGCCGAGGGTTGATTGGAAGATCCGGAAATCGCAACCTGCGTGTCAACACAGAAAAGCAATTTTGATTTCAGGTATGGCAAACAAGCGAACTTGGTGTTGCACTGATCTGACACGAGGTGTCCTTTCTGGCTAACCTCATAGGGGGGTACCCGGTGCGATGATAAGGAGACGACCAAGCATGAACAAAAGTCTTAGCCCATCGCCAAGGCCTTCTTCTCATCAACCCATGTCCTTGTGCGCCGGACATGGTAAGATGCTTCTAAACTCCAAACAATGAGGCAACATGGGGAATCCTCCATCGCAGCCCTCGCCCAGCGTTGCATTCACTCGGAAAGCCGGTGCCCTGGAAAATCTTGATCTCCAGCACTGCCGGCGCCTGACCGGCTCTCTGAAGCCGTTATCGACGGCGACTACAGTCGCCTGAACACTGCTTGAATCATTGTATGGGAAGCAGCATTGCACATGCACCGAATTTGAAGCGTGTCTTCGGAACTCTCTCCATACCACTGTCACCTCGTAGACGATCGGAGACATGAGAATCACATCTTCCGTTGATCAAAAATCACAGAGGTTCAGCAGCATTCAGAATCACACCGGCCGGCGCAGTGACTTTCCTCTTGTTGCGTTGGCCGGTACACGTTATAGTGGAACCACCGCGACGCTTGGTCGTTTTCTTTATTAAACCCGATGGCTTCATGTTTTTCCCGCTTCGCTTGTAGCATTGTAGCGTTTGCTGAATTCGTTGGGTATCTGTGCCTGTTCTGGGATGACAATTTTCAACTTGCCTCTCGACTGTGTCTTTTGGGTTTCTATGTCCAGCTGTTGTTGCTAGCTGTGGGACATTCACTCAGCCTTTGACTGACGCGTTGGGAGACCTCAGCCCTGAACCGGGACACGACATTCTAAAGCTCTCGATATTGCCGCGGAACTGGAGGAAGAACTGGATATCTTGCACGTGCATGGCACCGCAATGCGAATTCTGAATTTACTTTGTATTTGGACAGTTTTGGGCGAGGGGGAAGGAGAGCGTCGTGCAGAAAAGGTGCACCTCGACGCGAAATCTGAACTTCAGCTGGCGCTGGGCTTCCAGACTCAGAACCCGAAAATATCCGGCCGCGGGGTTCGAAGACCTGCAGATACCACCAAACTCGCAAAGCAAGCTTCCAAACCGAGGTCCAAACCCCGCAAGTCAGCAAAATCAAATACGAATCCGGCCAAGAAACAAATTCGGAGATAGATATATATATATATATATACACAATGACATTGGCGGCCAGCCGGAGCATTTTCGGAATGGCAATCAATTGCAAAGGGCTTCAGAAGGCGTTTGAATGCTGGAACGGCATGAACTTGGCTTCAGACGGTGTCGGGGTGTGGAACCAGATTAACGCTTCGAGATTCATCCTTAGTAAAGCCCCTATGGAAGGGGAGTTGGCTCGGATGCCACGCTGCCTGGTGAATCCTGAACCCCAAATCACCGAAATGCCAAACACAAAGCACCTGCAAGGACAGGCAAACGACACAATCAACACGAATAGAATGAAGCGGTCGGCCAAAGAAGGAAAGACGCCAGCATTGCACAACATGATGCTGATAAGCTGGAGGAGACACGAGCGGATGCGGATGGGCATGGGCGCGGGAGAAAAGGCTGGACGGGGGCGGCGGGGGCGGCGGGGGCGGTGACAAGGTATGCACTGAAGCCGGTGTTGCGGAGTGGGGGAAAGATGTGCTGGGCATCCGCGGGAGGTGAAAAAAATAACATCAACCTTGTATGGTTCTCCGGTGGCGTCACACGTCCGGAGATCCAAACGCTGGAGGGTCTGCGCCGGCAGTTAAGAAGATTCCTAGATGGGCCATCTGAGTCCACGCAGGCACAGCTTTGGAAATCGAGCCACCACAGCAGCCCAGGCATCTGCCCCAACAAAGTCCTGAAGCTGATCATCGGCAACGTGCTTCTGGGACTGTTCTCAGTCGAAAAGACGAGATTCCGGCGAACCACTGCACTTCCAGGTCCACAACAGATGCCACTCCACGATTCACCGGGTCATCCACCTGATGCCACTGATGCAAATGTGCTATCCCATTCCTTGCTCCACTACTCCGCCAAGCCGTCCACGTGCAGGAGCTCACGCTGCACCTGCCGAAAATCGTCGCACTCCCTTAGCTTCGTCTCGAGTGCCTTCTGGCCTCGGATGTGTCGAGCTTCTGCGTGTTCCGACGAACTCCGGGCTCGCCCTGCAAAGTCGCAGCGAGATCTCCTTTGTGGCGACGGCTTTGGCGCACGCCTCCGGCCATCGCCTCAGACACTGCCCGATCCTGCACGAGAAACCTGAGGCACAGAATGGCACAGAGTCCGCGCTTCGAGCTGCTTCACTGGGAGTAAAAGAGGCGCCCACGTCCCAGGAAGCCGGTGAAGCTATGCTGGAAAAGACTCGCGGACGTTTCGCCGTGAACCTCTGAAGTTGTCCGAACCAAAACTCTTGGGATGGTCTTGTCTCGCCTCCACTGAGAGCTGCTGCTCTCGATGGTGCACCACGAAAAATGCGCCGGACCTTCCCAAGTCACAGCGCCGCACGGCGCAGCTCAAGACTCGAAAATCAGCTCGGAAGCTCGGAGGTTGGCTCGTCTGGCCAGACAGGGCTCGTCGTGTCGTAGACCGTCGAAGTTCTCACTGAGCAGTCTCCAAGCCTTGCTTAGAACAGGCCGTGCCATATCGCACCAGCTGCCCACAGGCCCAACAGGTAGATTCTGCTCTGAATCGGTTGCTCTCCAGGCCCAGGTCTAGCGTCCGGAATTGGAATTCGGTTGTACCGGGGCAGATGTCTTCATCCCCTGTCCTTTCCTTCATTACTTCTTATTGCTCTTTTGAACAGATGCATACTTCCTCCTGGTGGAGCCAAGCCCTCGACGAAAGCATGCAGTATGGATGAGATGTGAAGCAGTCCTCTTTGAAAGCATGGCCTTAGGCAGAGCTTCAGTCGAAATGCTCAGCACGTCCTAATAGGTACAGTACTCTAAGTCTGAGCTCAGGGCAATTCACACCAGCAAGATTCTTCGCCTGGACCACCTTCGAGCAATGCAAGGCTCTTGGCAGCAGGCTTGGTCAGACCATAGGCCTGCACAGCATATTGTGGAACAAATCAACTCAGACCACACCTTCACCCTGGCAACTCCGAGTGGTTGTTGTGCCAAGGCCTGCAATCCCAAGAACGAGGGCTTCCTCTGCTTGAGTTTCCAACGCTATGAATGCCATGGGGAACTCGCATGTGTCAATCGTTCGATTCGACGAACTTCCGACATCCGGAAAACCTTGTCCAAGTAATGATGTCTCTTGCGGGAGACGTGTCAAGCACTAGGCTCGCAAGAGACTCCACACGTTGCAAGTGGCTGAAGGACAGATTTGAAGCGGACTTGCCTGTGCACGTCTTACACCCATGAACCTCATTACGCACAGGTTGCGCATGTTTCTGCTCGGAACCGACCTTGGCATCGTATTGTCAGTCTTCGTGTGCCACGCTTCAAGCACATGGCGCAAGTCTGGAACTCCACTGTACTAAGGCCCAGCAAGCGAACGATGCACTTGCCAATTTGGCCAGGACGGCAACAGAAGTAAACGTCCCAGGCGGAAGGCGAACCGGGTCACGGGCACACACTTTTGGCACAACGCTGTGTAGCTGCGGTTTGTGCCCTGTGTGTGTGAAGCTTCTAAAGAGACGTCATCCGGGCAGTCCTTTCACACTGATGTCCCCTCTTCCATCGGCAGTTCAGCGTGGAGTCTGAAAACATGACAAAGGCACCACGACTGTACGGAGAAACAACCGTGGTGTATCGCACGTCACATATTCTTCCAGAAGCAATTCTTCTTGTTGCTTGGTCTGCATGTACCGGGATGGATTAGACACGCCAGATGAAAACTTATAGACAGTGGAGAACTCCGCGGCGGCCGACTGAAGGTTTACACGAGGACACGGCACCCTGAGCATGCAAAGAATCTAAGCAAGAATGCTCTCGCTTTCGTGATGCTGTTGCCGAAATATGCCTATGCCAAGCTCAAGATTGAAGTACTTGCAAATCCCAGACTCCAGTCTGCAAAGCTCTCGTGTTGGGGCGACACTTGCACGCTCCCAGTGTGGACCTCCAGTTTGTCAACGTCATCTGCCAGGAGCACTGCCTGCCGAATGAAACTCAGTCAGGCACGAGACAAAGGCATAGAAAAACAGCAGGCGCAGATGTCGGAGAGCTTTGCAGTGATGGTTCCGGAATGGCCTTGCTCCGCGGCAAGACGATATAGCTGTTCAGCCAGTCGGCAACGGCCCTCCGAATGGTTTTCTCAATTCCTTGGCGACTCTGAAGCAGCTACGAGTACCTGCTGACATGAACTTGTGCACAATGTTGCATGCATCATGACAAAGGCAGATGCCCGGGAAGTGCCCAAGCGAAGCCAAACCGGTGAACTCGATGTCAACCTTCTGGCAGCACAAGCACAATCACAGTGATGAAAAAGGGGTCCCCCACATGGCCTCAATTCACTTTAGACAGCCCTGAATGCCTGTGGGGCAGTGGCAAAGAACATGTGCACGGCACCAGCTACAGGAAATCGCCTAGGCGTGAGGGCATGGCTGTCCGAACTGATAAAATGACTCTCGTTGTTTCCTGAGGTTCATACTGAAGCAGAGGACGCAGTGACACACACATCTTGCCGTTACAGATCAAATGCCTTCACATAGCTGCAAACATGTGGCATGGTCAACACTGTGAAAAATCGCGAAGGTGCAACCAGCCTCACTCCGAAAGACACGCCACCTCCAGCATCGAAGCTGATGTCAACCTGATACTCGACTCGTGTTGATGTTGGTTGGAAACTGCCGCGTGCTGTAAGTCAATGAAACGAGTCAGCTCGCAGCATCGCTCAGGTACTGCACTCCGAGAACCTTACACTTACACGATCAAGCTGAATAGAAATCTTCCAGTTGACTTTCTTGCTGCGAACTCTTCCAACGTGTAAGGATGGGTCAAGATCCACTCGGTGAGGTGACTCCAAGACTTGCACGGGGCCCAGCTCTGGGCTTTTCTCACCTCGTCCAAAAGCACGCCAAACCAATACATCCACAAATTGGCAGGTAAATTTTGACTCACACGACGGCTGTCCAGACTCTACAAGATCCTTGGAGGTGTCGTAAACCCCAGCTATAATCCCGAAGTTTAGCGTCTTAAGCCCTGACAAGGGCCTTGCCACTCCACATGACCCTCTGTAAGGGATTCGGGCTAGTCAGCCAAACATCCACAGAAAGAGTTTGTTCATTGCCGTTGCAAAACACTTCTGCACACTCCACGTCAGTTGACAGCTCAGGTCGGTCACATGCCATGTGTACTTATCCGAAAATTTTGACCAAAACACCGGCTGGCACTGGAGGCTCCAGCTGAAAACAACTCATTCTTGCCTGAGAACAAGAGTGCTCTGGTTGTAACACCACATCGGACACGGCGCAAACAATCAGCCAATCACGGCTGATTCACATCCGTCCTTGCATTTCAACCGAGCCTTGCGGGTTGGCCGTCCCTCGGACCGCCTGTTCTTTCCGAGTGGGCCTGTTTGGACGGTTCTGCCTGCCACTGCCCTTTTACACAGCCAACCTTTGTCAGAACATCGGCCAGCATCTGGCTCGTGTCCGCCCAGTGAGCAACAGCTCACCTTTGGCCGCTGCAATCAGTGCTTGCGCATGGGCGATAAGTATGTGACCCCTCTTGTCCATCGCTTGACACGTAGACTTGTTCAGCGTAGAAGAGCCACCTTCCCCTCTTCGATGTTGCCCCTCTCGTCCAACGCTTGGCGTTTAGACTTGTTGACTTGTTCAGAGTAGACGAGACTCTGTCAAGAAGGGGATCTTGCTTTTCCGCTGGTGGGTGCCCAAAGCTCCCATGCTCAGGCAGTGAAAAGTGGTATGTACCAATGGCTTTCCGGTAATGTGCCTCCATCCCGGCAAGAACCCGTTGGCCTGAGCTGCCGACGCTGAGAGGCATGCCTAATGCTCCAGGGTGTGGATGGGAACCACATATCCCTCGGTCATGTCTGCCACGCTGTAACAGCCATAATGTGCCCGGACAGGGGCTTTATGCCCTGTTGGTTTGCGATTTTGCTATCTGCTATCGGCGAAGCAGAACACGGTGACGTTCGCAAGGTCCTTGCCTTACTACTGGGCAAACATGCTCACATTCCTCACCAGGCTGACTAGGCGACTAGGCCATGGAAAGAGGACTTTGGGTTTCGTTGAGTGGAGCGTTCGTTCATGTGCTTGCGACTTTCCTTGTTGAGGGCGTTTTTCGACACCTTCGATGGCATCTGGTATGGTATCGGCCCAAGGCAACGAAATCCTCATTTTGAACCTCGTCGTTGCAGCAGAACATAGACTCGCTCTACATTTTCAACCACAATCCATCTCGGAGACGATGGGGTCAAATCTCCTTCCCCTAGGCCGTAGAAGTCATCAACATGGATAATCATGTTGCCGAAGAAGCTGTCGCCGTCGAAGAACAAGAAGAAGAAGAAGCGCAGGACCGACTCGATCTTTGACATCTTGCTTCTTCGGCTTCGGCGTTTGGAACAACTTGCTGGAGCTGCCGAACAACTTCACCAGGGTCAATCTTGCCCGGAAGTGGACAGCAGTAGGCAGCTGGAGCTGGTCCGACCTGGTCCGAACCATGTGCCATTTCTTGGTATTCTTCGAATTGGTCCGGGTCTGCGCTGCCCTGGGGCACCCTGCATCTATCTGTCCCCAGCCTGGCTATCGCGATCATGAAGTCGCGGAGTAGGCGTGCGCTCAAGGTTACTTCTTATCATAGAACAAGGGCACCCAGGTTTTAAAATGCAGTCGTCGCGGCACAAACAATCAGCTAATTTTTTAATCTACATGGTCGCTTCTACACTGGCTGGTTCACATAAAGCGATGTTCAAGAAATCCTGTAACTCCACAACAGGCACACTGGCACCAGTTTAACGGACACTTCAGATGCAAACATTCGAGCACGAGATCTTTTCAAATCAGTCTAGCTTCATCATGCCAGTCGTTGAGGAGAAGTGAAGTCATTAGCTTTACGGAAGGGCCTGCAAGGGAAAGCTGTCACAAGATGTGCTCTCACTGGCCCGTATCTCACAGGGCAAGAGCCTTTCTGCGCTCTGTCGTCGGCTTTACAATCGTGATCTCTCAGGCCCTGGCCCAGTGTGAAGCGGGAACATTTCACATGCCTGGCCGCCCGGACAAATTAGTTTCTACATCCTCTCAGCACGAGTGTATTGAACTCTGTTCCTTGCATCGAGTCGGAAGATATTGGAAATCAGGGAGTTCTGCAGGACATTCCGTGAAACAAGCTTACAGGTCCCTTGTTACATCCCATGCTCCCACTTCAGCGTATCTGTCTTCCGCCCCTGTCTTCTGCCCCTACAAGGTGCCTGAGCATAGAAGGAAGTGCATCTCGCAGCCTGCAGTTGCATGCACTTCAGCTGGCAAGAACAGAACAAAGAACAGTTGCCACAGCATGCGACAGCACGCTTCTCCACCTGGGCATGAGGTCTTCATGCACGAAATCCATCACTGCCCTGGACGTGGCGAAAGCTCATTAAGACTTTTTGAAGTGAAAACATCTCCGGCCTGTTGAAGCTTGGCCACAACCAGCTGATCAAGGCATTCAACCAAGAGAGGCTGCCAAGCTCTGCGAAAGACTCTGCACCTCAATGAGTCGCATTCAGGCAACCAACAGTGCATCTTTATTGTCAGTCCGGTTCTGTCTCGCGGCTGCAACACAAGGGCTCACACGGCTGGGCAACCTTGCCGCAAGGGGCTTGTCACCACGATCAACTTCATGCCCAGTCCTTTGCAATGCAAGTGACAACAAAACTGTATCCAACGGCATTATCTCGTGCCTTTTGTCCAACACACTTTGCGACTCGCATTAAAGATACTGCCACTAAGGCCCCATACAAGAGCAGTTGCTATCACAAAATGCCAGCACGCAGAGTTAAGCTGGTAGCTGCTTACCATTTCGCCATTCTACCATCGATCAGACGAGACAGGCAGATTCAACCTCAACTGGCCTTAAGCATACATCGGCCGAAACTCGACGGAAGATGTTGCTGTCAGGTCCCGCTTGCTTCTGTTCAACAACATTTCGATCGCGGAAACACCGCCTCCTGCTCTACCGAAACGTGGTTAATGGATGGACAGTGGATTTCGAATCAATTACGACTGAAGATTGTGGGAGGCCCAGGAAGCCCCTTCAGGCTTTAGGGTTTAGTGCTTACGCTTTCGGTTTCATGTTTAGGGCAACTCTTAAACCCTCAGGCTGATTTTGTGTGTGAACCTGCACAGTAACTGTACTCGTAGTAATAGCATAATCAGGGTTAGCAAGTACTACCATTGAAAGCAGAAACCGGCAGCAGTTACGAAAGGGTAATAGGAACATTGCAATAATAACCGTAGTCATGATTGCAACAGGAACTCTAGTCGTCACTGTCACATTGATAATGATACTGACGATGATAGCGACAGTGTGAGTAGTACTGTATCGTTGTTGACCAGTACGTAAGTGGTAACTAGCCAGTAGCCGTTATTAGTCTTTCAACAACCATTGGACGCTACTGCTTGGTCAACAATCATTCGACAGTAGCCACGAATGATAACTCATGATTAGAGTAGCTAGTAGGGGCAACAGTCATACGAATGTAGTAATATCTTCTTGGCACCCTTTCTCGGCGAGCCTAGCAAGCACTGCGCCGTTCGGGTGCGATGGCACGAGTTGCATGTTGTTATTCCGTGTGGATCCCTCTTGCCTTCTGAGGTTTCCTCTTCCTTGGCTTCCCTCCCTTCCCTCTTACCACCTCCCCTTTTTTGCTCTCTGTCCTTCTTCCTTCTTTTGCCCCTTCCTTGCTTCTTCTTTCGAATGCTCCTTTCTTCTTGCTTCCTTCCTTCCTTCCTGCCACCCCGACAGAAAATGCCAGTCCAAAACAGCCCGAGGTTCAGTCCAAGGTCAAGCAGTGTCGTCCGGCTTTTGCACTGCTGCCGTACGCCAACCATAACTTAAGCCGAAAACATGGAGAAGACAGGAGAAAGACGAGGAATAAAAACAATTCAAGATTGCGTCCGGGGCGGTGCGGGCGAGAGGCTCCCTCATTAACTAAAGTAACTAAAGCATGCTCCTTCTTCCGATGGCTGCTGGATAGTGCGCTGCGCTTGGGACGGACCGGTTCACACTCACGCCGGCAAAGGAAAAGGATACGGATAGGAATGCCATACACACCCCATCGGGTCCAAGCCCACGGAAACGGATACGACTGATTCATATAGATGAGCGTACTTCTGAGAAGGGCCGGGCAGAGAAGTGGACACAAAAGATCAAAGCTAAATCGCCGAAAGACATATCCAAAAAGCGAGCCCGTGCTTTGTTGAGACAGACGGACTCGAGGCTAACGGCTCCGGTGGGAGCTCCGTTTGCGATGCACAGGCCAAGCACCGAACCAAACCTCGAACTACCTGGACATGCCATACAACAGCAACACTTCGGAAACGGACCAGCGCCATAACGCGGCTGAGTGAGCAGGCATGGACGTAGAGTATCTTCTGACACTGGAAACAAATCAGCAAAGCCAGCAACAAGCTTTTGCTAAGGCTTGCACGAGGTCTGTGTCTCGGACACCTCGAAGCGGCGTGAAGCTACCAAAGCCAATGGCTGCAAAGGCACAAAAGGAACCGGGCCTTTACGTGGGTTTTTGATGCGCGGGACTCAACCTCGAGCTGGCGAGGTGTCTCCTGCAGGACTTGTCTCCCTCATCCCCACAGCCCCTGCTCCCGATCGGTCGTCACCTCGCCTCTTCCATGGCATGGCTCCGTGGAACTTGCATCGCTCAAGGCGCCGTCCTCTCAGAGAACGCGTGCTACATGGCTCCTGCACTGTTTGCAAGGGTCCTGCTTGCCATGGAGCTTACCCCATGATACTGCGAGTAGCAGCCCTCGCAGAGAACAGTTCCAGAGGCAAGAACCCTTTTTGAGCAAGCTTTGGCACAGATGGCACAAGGACAGGCCAGCTGATGCACGCGGGTTATCTTTACAACTCCGATTTAGACCGCAGCAAACAGCACAAGCATGCAAAACGAAGAAGAGCATGAGCTTTCGCGGGAAGCTAAAACGGCCGAGGCCTGAGCTCTGTGCCCTCTTTGTGGCACGGGTGAAACTTACAGTAGTGAACGAATCGATAGCTAAGCCCTAGGGCCCAGGGTAGGCTTACCTTCACCCGACCATAAACGTGTGGTCAGGCTGCTACCAGCTTCGGGAATACCTGCAAATCTGCGGAGCCAAAATGAGAATCGGTCACTGTCGGTCACCGGTCAGCTTCACTGGCCTGGCCTGCTGTCGCCACGGCGCCTCAAAGCGAGGATATGCTCAGCGTCTAAGGAAGTGACAAGAGAGACCGTTCTGCCACGCCTCGGCGGCATGTTTACTGCCAGTGTTCGGCGGCAACATGTACAGCCTTGAAGGCTGTGCAAAAGCTTAAACACTGTATTCATGAAGCCTGGCAGTGGAGCTTGTCACTAGTCACCACCATACGAAATTTCCGGCAAACTTCCGCTTTAAGCAAGTGCTTCCTGAACGAAAACCCCGGGTAACCTAAATAAACGGAAACAATAGATGCTCTGAGGCACTCAGCGCATTGCGCTGCCAAAGCACCTCCGGCTCTGCGCAACAACCACAAAACCGAAGCAACGAAGGGGACAACTGCCGAGGCAAGAGTCCTCGAGGCGTGCGTATTCCACCTTACAAGAAAGCCTCAGGTTCTATAAGGAAGAAACAAATTCAATCAGACAGCAAGGCAAAGCGAGTCGGAAACACGTACTGAGTAAGCAGAAGATTGGAACGAAACGTTGCTTCCAAAGGGGGAAGCCAAACAACAAAAAATGCATTTCATTCTTCCATCACTTCCAGACGTTTTGGTGCTTCCCACTATGTAACATGTTGTTGACATTCCTTCCCTGTCCTGTGTTTCTCCGTCTTTCTGTCTTTTGCCAAGATGCTTTATCTGATTGACCACTGATGAGCCCGCTTGTTTGCTATGCTTACCATGTGTTTCTGCTACTTTTAATGAGGAATAGGCACATTCAACCATTCAACCTGGCGAGGCATTCCGAGCACCAGCAAGCTGCAGTCCAGCGCAGCCAACAGAGCTTCTGTAATCGCACTCGAACGCAAATCGCACCCGGAGCTCCTTCAACGAGAACACAGCTTCCTCCCGGCCTCACCCCCACAGGTCGTGCAGCGAATCACCTTAAAATTTGTGTATATGCAAAAGCGCCAAAGCAGATGCACAATAGATCTCAGCCCAGTACGATAGCGAGCTCTGCCTGCGTCGAACATGCAACCATGATACTGCCTTGAAGCTTCTTAACACCAGTTCACACGTGACAAGCAGCTCACTCTGCAGACAAAGGTTTTTGCGCAATGTGACCATATAAAAGAAACAATCAAATTCAGGAATCCAATGGCTTCCCAATGTCTTACAAGACCCATTCTACGTGACGATCCAATCTACGGTAGCTTTAGGAACAACTGGAAGGCTGCGAACAGAGGCGCTGGCACTCAAGCCAGCTCCACAACCAGCACATGAAGTCCAGCCGTTACGGCCCCCACGTGGTGTAAGCCTGACATTGGCGCCAAACCCACAAGCGAGAGAAGGAGCTGCGGGCATAAGGCCTGAAGCATTGGTTGCAAACCAGAGACCCCATGCCTGAGAACGCGCAAAAGAGGAGGCACAACAACCGTGGATTTTTCGAGCTTGCAGAGCTTTCCAGAGGCCTCCCAACCAGGGGAAAGCAGCTGCCCAAGGAAGCTCAAAGGCCAGGGCCTGTACTCTATCGCTTTAATCACATTGTGGTAAACCCTTTGCAGCATCCCCGCGCCTCAGAGCTTCCTTTACCATTCACCGCATGAACCTCACACTGTAAACCACGCTCAGATTCGAGAGTTCAAGCCATCTCAGCATGGCGCCGTGAGCGACATGGTCTGACGGAGAACTCGATCAGCGGCCTTGGCTGCAACAAGTGCAGAGCAGATTCTCCATCATGCTCAACAGAATAACTTTTGAGCATCCGGCCCACATAACATCCTGCTGAGTTGGTGCCTCCTATAGACGAAGCTGTGCAAATGCAAGTCTCATGTCAGAGGTGAAGGAAGCGTTGCAAAGAGCAACTAGCGAAGAAGAGAAGAGCATCAATCGGCGTGTTGCCAGCACGGGCCTCAACGATGATGAACTGTGACTGAAGTGGCGGCAGGGTCGCCAGCAGCACCTCGCAAAAGGTCGGTACTGAGCAATACCGGAATACTGAAAGCAAATCCCCAGCGCGCACCCAATCGTGTGTCTCACCAAGTTCTGTGCAGTGCCGTGGACCCCACACCTTGCCGGGGGTTGGCAAGGCAAACGTGGCCGGAGACGGTCGTGCATCGTGCCTCGTACTTTTCCACCGGTGCCGATGGATCCTGCCCGAAAATGTTTGCCGACAGGGCGGCGACAGGGACCGACTAAGAAAGCTTAAAAGTCATGACCGCGCATGGTGAAAAACTGAAAGCAAATACAGCTTGCTACTTATCACCATGCCCGCGTGGCCCCACACAAACACATGGTATCGGCTATATCTGCCAAATTAACTTTTAGTGACTTTGGTGCCCTGACATACAGGAGAGGTGAAAGCACATGGACTCTTCTTGCTGTCTTGTCACCAGTGGAGAATTTGCGTGCTGCTATGTACTACTAACCATCGGTGCATCGGGCTACAGTAGTGGTGCTGGAGTGCAAATCTTTCTTGCCGGAAAAACATTGAACAAACCTCACACACTCGCAAACAAATTCGCAATGGACAGTGTTGAAATCTGCTTTCCAGCTGCTAGCAGAAACTAAACAGAGAGTTTCCACGCACATATCGACCCTGAAGCAGAAGTTGTGCTGCCCAGAAGCTGATTCTCTTGAGGTGAACATCTGAATGTATGCACACTTGCAAAAAACTCGGTTGATTCAGCAGCTGTCGCTGCAACACTCCAATTACTGGAAGATTCGTCGACAAAAGCTGTACCCAAACAAGTTCTGCCCGCAAGATTCAAGACCAGCCGGACATGACATCACAGAACTGAGTAAACATGTCAATGGGAATTCGCTCAGCTGGGGTAGTCCAGACAAGGTTGCCGCACCAGGCATGACAGACACCGTCGAGCAGAGCAAAAACGGATGGAACCGAACAAGTTTGAGCACATGCCTGGACATCAGGCAGCGTCCAGCTGATTTCATACTTTCGTGCCCCGGGTGTGGCCTTGGTACAGGAGCACAGAGTTTCCGTTTCGGCAATACATGGCAAGACCTTCACGAGTCGAAGCATCGGTCCGGCGTTGGATGGCATTGGAGAGATTGTGGCCTGCGTTTGATCTCAGCCGGGCACGTCAAGGCAGCGAGGAGCAGATCCAGCTTTTGGCTGCACAGGCACCTTGAAAGTCATGCTGTGTTAAAGACTGGCAGCTAGCTGCGTGACTATGTGGAACACAATCCCCCTTGCCAACCCTGTGCGTGGCGTGGCACACTCAAATTTGAAGGCTCAATGCGCTGCACAAGCTACAAGAATTGGTAATTTTCGGGCCCCTGTCAAGTCGGGGGCCACCAAAACAGCACCTTGCTTAACCTTCGTAGCCTCGACATCACATCTCACGCCTGCGCGCAAGCTTCTTGCTGGCGTCTGCGCATCTCATCTTTGGCTTCGTGCACCTGAAACCGATGCTTTGACGAAACTTGTTGTGGTCTCTTGTTCAGCGTGCCTCATGCAACGCATCTGCACCGTCCTTCTTAGATTCCTCATCCAATCGTTGCAACCTGGTCTGCTGGCTCGAAATAACAGTATCTCAAAACGCAGAGCACTGGATCGGATACATAACTGACACAACATACATAACAACAGCAGCTTCAACCCTTGAGTACAGAGATCCCTGATAATCGGACTTTCCAACTACTTTCGCTCCGGCTGCGTTTCTGCGATTCGACTCCATCGGAGTCAGACCTTTCCATCGATGTATATTATTTCTTGCAGAAATAGTTTCTCGATGTTCTGGAGGACCGACCGTTTCCTGGTCGGGTCTCGCAGAAAGAACGCAGA
The DNA here is from genome assembly GCA_905231915.1 of Symbiodinium necroappetens. Lineage (NCBI taxonomy): Eukaryota > Dinophyceae > Suessiales > Symbiodiniaceae > Symbiodinium > Symbiodinium necroappetens. Next base: position 3,577 of record CAJNJA010014075.1, on the reverse strand, counting down.
GGAAAACATATCTATCAACAAGGGTTGTTAAGGAGGGTGGGAAAAGAAAATTTCAAGAAGAAATTAAGCCAAACGGCAACGGTTTGTATACATGCAGTTCGCATTCAATCGGATTTAACAGGTCCACTTTCAATCCGATCGGTGATTCGATGGAAGCCATATGTTGTCACTTCGCCCACCAATGAGCTACACAACAAATGTACTAAAAATCTAACATACCGCATGTATGCTGATAAAAGCTGAAGTAAATACAATATACATTTTATCTAAAGCAATATACAACATGCTTTAAAAAATGTGAGGTTCTTGATCATCTGCCATGGTCAGGTGTCGAACACCAAAATAGATCAACCCCTCATTTTCATCTTCATTGAGCTCTCATCTTGCCTTACTTACTCCCTCAGCCTCGTAAACCTTCCCGAAGCCTTGTTGTTGGACTGTGCTCGAAGGCTTTCGGGGCGATCTCAGCGCAGCGGCTCAGGCCGTACACCAGCTGTTACCTGGAGCTGCATCCGCAGTTGGCGTACCTAGCCTCATGTTCCACATCGGACGCCATAGCAAGGGTTACCTCCAAATGCGGCTACGCGCGCCAAGTAGTGCAAGGTCACAGGTGCACCATACATCAGCACAGGGAAGGCACCAAACAAAGCAGGTCAAAGGCGGCCTCCTCCTGAGCGCTGATCTCAGTCGCGTTCTCCCCCATGGAATCTTCTCCGAAGCATTGGCTGATGCTCAGGTCCCCGAGAACTTGCCGAGGTGGTTTTGAGTTTCCACGCTCAGGTGTGTTTATGTTTACGACGAAACCATGACCTCCATATCCGAGCTGGAAAGGGGATACGAAGGAAATCGTCGGGGAGGTTAGAAGCTTCCGTTGAAGACCGATCATGAGTTCGTAGTGTTGTTGTGTCCGTGGGTTTGAGGTCTCCTCATTCCATCACCTTCGCCAGAAGACGACCCAGACATTCAATCGCATCCTGCATATTCTCCGACTTCGCCACACCCTGTCTGACCACACCAGAACCCGCCTATGGACCGGCCTCACCTCGGAGGTGGTACACGGGTCTCGTCGCCAAGCCTCTTCATGTCATCTTACGAACGCACAACTACTACACGAGGCTGCCGACTGAACAGAACTTCGACAAACACGCTGTCACTCCCTCAGGTGGAACGGCTCATAACCAACACTGAGGCTCTTCAGCCCCTGCAAGCTCCTATGGTCGGTGACTGGCTTCTTCTCCAAGGCCACTGTTTCTCAAGCTTTGTCTCCGGTTGCGCAATCCGCCGTGGAGCCCTTGCTGGTGCAGAATGTGGTACTGCAACCAGTCAGTTGCCCTGAATGTGGCATTGCCTATCCCAACGAGCTTGCGCTCCGGTTACATCTTCGCAGTGCTCACAAGAGGTTTCAAAGGGAAGACGCCTCAACCAGCAAGATTGCACGGCTTTTTCGATAGGTGGTGGCATACCGACATGCATCTTCTGTAAGCATGACTTCTGTATGCTGCAAGCTGGCTACATCAAGACTCACATTTTGAGCAAGCACAAACAATATACCCGCCCTCCTTCGTCAGTGTGAAGCTCGCGTGCGCAAGCATACGAACACTCGCCCCAGCTGCTGGTGTGGTAAGGACCATAAGGTGCGACATGCACATACGGAATATTGCTTATCTCCTTGTCTGTGTATGCTTTTTGAGCAAAAGCTGCGCCCGCATCGGCCCGTGACAGGCGACCCCTCTCTCCATGACCTTCGTCACGCCACCCAAGGAGCTGCCGAGAAGCAATACATAGGTTTGATGGGGGAGGGGCAGGAGGAAATGCAAGACTTGGAGATGGAGCAGATGCCGTCCTTCAAGACACGGAGGCTTAGAAAGGAATGCGAGTCCGGATGGGAGCCCGGCCAAGCATCAACGATTCCAGGGGGGGAAAGCCAAATCCGAATCAGCCCAATCAGGAAGCGGCGGAGTTACGTAACATGGTGCAGGCTGTGAGCAAGCTTTGCTTGCGCCACGCAGATGTGATCAACTTCGTCGCACAGGACTGGCACGGGCGAAGGCAGTCTACCGGCGAGGTTGTGGAATCCTATCATTGCGAGTGACGCTGGAGAAATGTCAGAGGATCATGTGGCAGAAAGGCAGGCAGGACCAGGCAGTCTCCAGGAGATTCTAAATCGGTTCCACTCCCTGCGCCCGCTCTTGGAAAATCCGGATGCCCCAATGGGGCCCTGATCCTCGATGTGCGACTTCGTACGGTGGTGGCCCAAGAAGTCTACCAGATCCTCATGGTCTTGAGCCAGACTGTGGTAACCCAGGTGGCGAACTTCAATATTCGTCAGGATCGGCTCAGCTGGTCTGCCCTTGCACGCCACACACAGACGCAAATCGAGCGCAGATCATGCCCTTCAGACTCATTGACAGAGGCAATCACTGTTACCTTCATGCCTTCTTGCAGGCTTGGTTGTGGTGTCGCAATGCCTTCCAGGACCCGACCCTTTGCGTGGGCACCCGTGCTAGGACATGCATCCGCATGCTGCTTGAGCGCGCCTCACCCTTGTGTGTCCTCTCCACCCTTGCCTGGCAGCAAGCCATGCGAGGCTGGTGCGATCCTTCGGCTCAGCATGACATGGCTGAACTTGTGCACTTTCTGGCGCCTTCCTTGTCTATTGAACACTGCCACTTCACATGGTCTGCTCGATTTCAAACCGCTGAGGGGATTTGCATCCGAGACTGCTCAGCCTGGAGCTCCGTTCTGAGCCGCAAAGCATGTACGATGTTCAAGGGTTGATCAATCACTGGAGCACTCAGGCTGTGACTTATGGCCTTCTTGCTGAGCCGGGACTGACGCCTGCAGATTGACCGTTTTCCTGATCATAGATCCAAACGTCACGATGCCATCGAATGTCAACAACGACTGTTGATGCCGATTTTCCGGAGCCTGGATCATGTTGACACGGCTGCTTCTCCTCGCCGGCTGCTAGCAATCTGCATGCATCTTGGGGATACGATTGAGACCGGACATTATAAAACACTGTTGTTCAGTACAGATTGACAGCGAGTCCACGCTATTGATGATGGGACAGAAACTGTACATGCGACCGATGTGATGGAAGATCTTTGCAATCATAATCTGATCCTGTACATTCACAAGTCTTTGCTTCTGGTTCAGTAATATACACCGCTTGCTCCCGGGAGCTACGGTTCGGAACTTTTTTGCTCTTTTTCGGGTGTGCCAATGACGCGCCATCAGGCCGGGCATAAGCCTGTCTCGATTAGTTCGCAAAGCCTTCGGATCACCAGGCAGCGCATTCAAAGTCAGAAATGTATGAATGAATGTATGTATGTATGTATGTACGTATGCATGTATGTATATATCATGAACTTTCGTGTGTCTTTTGGTATAGAAGCATCAGCATCAACGTGCGTATACATATATATTTTTTTTGCTAGTGCCGTGTGCGCGGTGGTCTGGCGCACTTTGGCGCTTGCCCGGCAGAAAGAGAGCTGAGCTTGCGCTTGATGCCTATGTACTGGTGGTGGGGGAACCTAGCGGTGTGGTCGGTCCTCCAAACCTCAGGAAATTCTCT
>CAJNJA010014074.1:0-12380 GCA_905231915.1 Symbiodinium necroappetens | reverse complement strand
CGCCTTTGCCCTTGCCTTTGCCTTTGCCCGTGCTCTTTGCCGGCTTCTTTGCAGCGAGCTTGGATGGACCCTGCGCGGTACCGTCAACATGAACAACATGCCTCCACTGAGTGAAAGCGAGTGCCAGGCCTTCGCATCTTTGTCGTCTTTGCTTCTACCGGCAGACTCAAAGAATCGAAGCAGCCTCGCATGACACGGTCACGTGCAGATGACCAGGTGCTACATAAGAAACGCGTGGCTGCAGACATGAGCCTTCGCTGCTGTTCCACGTCGACACAACGCAGATCGTCCGCTTCAGCGTCCGCTTCTGGTTCTTTTTCCGCCGCCTGTCCCGTGCGAACCCAGCCCTCAAGACCCTCAAGCTGGGCACAAAATTCAACTGCATCCTCGTCTTGCGAGTCCGACAGCTCCACAATCAAGCCGCTTGCGGAGTCTGGCGAGAAGTTCAAGAATGTTGGCGCTGAACACAGGATCACATCCGCGTCTCGAGTCTAGAGAGTCTAGAGCCTGGCGCCGCGCATTCTGAGCCAGTCGTGGATGGCCACTCCTGCATCTCCGGGTCTTGGTCGGGCTGGACCTCGGTTTGCCTAGGCTAGCAGCGTCCCAAACTCGCCAGGTGTCGTCTGGCCACTCGTGCTGGAGACGTGGAAGAGGAGCTGCCACCAGCTGTCGTGGAATCCTGCGGCCATGCGGTGCACGACAACTGTGAAGTCATCTGGCATCCCTCGCCCACACAACCTCACTCAACCGTCTGCAGACCGCTTTCTGCACAGGCCTCGGAGTCCAGGTCCATGGCTCCAGGCTTCAAATGCCTGATGTGCATGGCCATGCGGCATGGCCCAGACTTGGACCGACAGCAGTGCCGCGTAAGGGCAAGGACGCTGAACTGGTTTCTTTTGGCGGCTGTTCTGCTATTCAGCTTCGCATGTTGCATTGTCTACTAGGAGGACTGCTTGGACCTGGAGAACGGAAGTTTCCGAGCTCCTCGGAACAAGCCGTTCCACCCGAATTGTGCTGCCTCTTGGAAGCATGACTTCCTCTTCATTAGGCACCCCTGCGCCACTGCAAAAGACACAAATCACCCGAGCACCCGGTGGCACTTGGATCTTTAGGAGGATGGCATCTTCCAAGTCTTCAGGGAGCAAGGCATGGCGCCGCGCGTAGAAGTTTCCAACGGATTCCAGCAGGGAGCAGGACATGTAGGCCTCGTCCTTAACGACGAAAGGCGGAGACTCTGTGACGGCACTTAATCCGCGGAGGTGTTGCACGTAAGAGAAGCTTGAGAAGCCTCGCCAGAGGGTCAGACCAGTCTTTCCCACAACAGGCGCCGCCCCTCCCAGAGCATCCAGAAGTTTTACCTTCTGCGAACAAAGGTCCCTCTCCTGCTTCCCCAGCAGACCCGGCCCGTCCCTAAGAAATCGATTCAGCTTCCTGTAGTTCGCGGCAGCGGCATCGGAATACCATCGCACGGCTTCGAAGACCTCCAACCACTCTGGCTGACCGACTCTTTCCTCGTAGAAGGACACCACAGCCTGAAGGGAGCCTCGACAAACATCGACAGACTCGTCAGACTGCAGCGCTAGCCCAAAACACTGGTGGCCCTATTCGGCCCTCTCGGCCCTCCCTCGGCAACCTGGAATGGACGAAGCTGTCCGCGCATGTGCTGAGCACCACAGGCCGATGAGCGTCAGGCGACGCAATCGCGCCATGGCCGCACTGAACGGAATACAACGCTGTCCGAACTAGTCATCTACTGGCACACAAGATTAAGATCATGCAAGCTGGCTTCAGGTGCATTCTGACTTGATTTGCATGGCCTGTCGGGCATCTGCATGATGAACACAGTGGTCGAGGCGAACGTCGGTTGAATGAGCTTCTCTCGTCAACGGGGACCCACAGAACAAGCCAAAACCAGCTATCCACTCAAACCATGCACAGAGCAACAACCCGGAAACATCCCTCCACGGCTCAATTGGTTAGAAGGTTGACTCCGGATTGGAGCAGGGACATCAACAAGTTAAAGGCTGTCAAGGCCAGCATTTTATAGCATGTTCAGTATCCAGATTCGTACTGCGGGCCAGCTTCACACTGTAGTTTTGGTTGCTGCGGGCTGCTGGATCATATTGGATCTGTGGATGCTGAGCCAACTAAAATCGGAATTAAACTGAATGAATCCTTCTCGCACAGTACGTCCTGTGATTGCAAACGACGGAGAATGCAAGTACGCGTTGGATTCGTCCGTTGTTTGGGGGGGCCGAATGGCAATCACCACTAGCGAGACGACAAGATGTTGATGCGGAGTGGGTTTCTAGTGAAGATGAAACCAAAAATATCTTGCGGGTCGAAGCCGTGTGAAACCATCGTCTCCTGCAACGACGCGACAGCCTGCAGCCAGACAGCACTCCGGTCCGCCAGACGGGCGTCGCAGCAGTCTTCAACAGTGCACTCCTTCAAAAATTTGCAACTGAAGTACCAACTAACTGCGCATGGTCAAGTCTCTAGGCCTGTCTTCCGCATCATCCGCAGATTCCGGCGGCTGCGAATCCGGCACCCTGCTTGACAGCGACAGCACGTCCACGAACGACTCACACCGCGCAACCTTGGAGATTGTGAAGGAGCGCGCGTCTGCACAACAAAAGCTGGACTTCTCAGGCAAGCCGCTGTCTCCGGCTTGCATGCTGACGAAGATGAGCTACCCCCGAAAATGTAGTGGTCCATGCGTTCCTCAGGCTTCAATGACAACCTCCACGCGCCATGAGCACAGGGAGTTGTGCAGCTGGCTGACCGGATCGCATTTAAGGTCCAGCACATCCAAGAAGGGAGCCATCATGCGCTCTTTGCTTTCGCGAGTTTCCTTGCATGCAAGAGGGCAGGTTGACACAGTGACACATACCATGGTCAAGTGGGCCGGCTACGGATGCCACAGTTCAATGGCTTTTTGCTTGCTGGTCTCGGAGTTTACGGTTGGAATCAACCGCCCGGGCTTGATGGCGCTGACGAAAGACTGCAACTCCGTAAACGACGAGTGTTCACCTGGCTGCCCCAGATGCCCCAAGCTATGTCACATGCGGTTGCGCAGAATGTGCAGTCAATATGTCGCCACCCCCTTCGACTCTGTCTGCCACGTCACTGTAGGGCACACTGTAGACCCTGGTGCGCCCATCATTCTCAATCCAGGCACGGCAGCCAGCACTCCTAAGGCCATTGCCCGCACGACCCGCGTGTGCCCTGCTTCGTCTAACTTCACTTACAGTCCGTGCTTTATGCCTCTCTCTCTCTCTCTTTTGTTCTCTCTTGTTCTCTCATCTTCGCTTTGCTCGGGATATGAGGAGTGGGCAGTCCCCACTCCCGCTCCGGTGAGCAACCCCATCCAGCATATTGCGTGGACGGGCTCGCCTGGTACTCGGCCAGGACTGGTACCCAGCAAGGCTGCGTGTTTGTGTGCTCTCTCTCTCTCTCTCTCCCTCTCTCCCGGGCATGGGGGTCTGTCAAAACCCCCGGGCTTATTAGCCCACCCGCAATTGTTTTGCAGGACGGGGTGTCACAAGCGAGCATAAATCAGCTCTCTCTGTCTCTCGCTCTCTCTCTCTCTCTCTCTCTCTCTCTCTCTCACTCACTCACTCACTCTCTCAGGCAAGCGACCCCTTGGCCATGGCTTTGGGCGACCATGCCCATCCGGTCGGGCTGAATGCCACCACCGATTCGAACTGCCCCTGCCAAGCTTCTGAGTATTGCAACCCGCAAGCGAAGCTTCCATGCTGCCTTGGTGGAGTCCAGGTAGTGCTTCAAGACATCGTGAGCCAGACCGCCCAGAGCCTAAGCATCTTTCGTGCTCTCGCGGGCCCCTTTCATGCCGCTCCGAAGCTGCAACCAGGCAACGGACATCCAGACACAGCAGCCTTCCTTGTCGATGCTCCACAGAGGCTGGCCGGACTTTAGACAGGCCTCGCCCCAACCTGCCCAAGGCGCTAAGCTCAACCGAAGGCCAAGACCATGCTAGCCCCAGCCCCAAGCCTGCAAGCTGGATGACTTTCCAGCGTCGCTGCTCGACGAAAACGGAGGACCCAGCAGCCTCGGCCACTGCTTGGGCCGCACGTTCCTGAGAAACGGAAACAGAACGAGTCTACTGAGAGGCGACTGTGACTTTGGTGCTCTGACCGTAAGGTAGGGCGACTGTTCTACACCTACAGCATCGGATGCTCGCCTTCCCGATCTGGTAGCATCCAACCTGGGTTGATTCTGACATCTGGCGGCGTTGGCTTTGGCTTTGTCTTGGCAGTCTGTCATGCTAAACATCGACGTCCGACTTCTCATGCCATGCTGCCACCACCATTTGCGAGACATCCCTGGAAAACTTCTCGCCGGGGCACCACGAAGAGGGTCTTTGGCTCGCGCTGGAGCTCCGCTGCAGTCAGTTCTGCCAGCCAGCTGCAAGCCTCTTGCCTGGAGTGTTTTGCAGAGGTTCCCTTCCTCTCAAATGGGCATGAATGATTTCCTTTGCTGCTTTCCGGAAAATACTCTACTCTATTTGGCCTCCCACTCTGTAGCGCCGATCGGCACGGCTATGGAATCTTTGTGGCTGGCCATGTTTTGACTTTCGCTTCGGCCTTTGTTTGTTTACACACCAAGCAGCTGTGCTGGGAAGGTCCAGCGGCGAGCACAGTACGTGGTGTCCAGGAAAAGCTCCTCAGATCTTCAATGCTTGCCACGTATGTTGCCGGTCGGCTTTAGGTGCAGACTAGGTGTAGATTCGATGTAGATGCCAGAATACCCGCCGAAGTTGCCAGCATCTGATAAATCCCATGCCAAGCTTCAGCCACCGTGCGACCGGCTAGCCAGTCCATCAGGCCGTCTCGTATCTGTGCTGAAGCACGGCAGTCACCTGTTACATGCAAAGGATTCATCGAGGTATTCGAACAGTGTGGACGTGATTCAAACCTTGAAAGATCATTAACACTAGATTCACTCTGATCTACATCCATACTTTTGTATTGCCACCGTTTACCAGTCGCGGTTGCCATCTACCCTGGTTACCAAGTTACGCAGATCTAGCTATGTCACTCTGTATTACTACGACTTCACATCGCCAGCAGTTACGCCGTCACACTCCCAGCGCTGAATGGCATGGCATCTGATGTAGCATGTCCTCAGATCCTTACGTTTATATCAACATTCACAGCGCCGGCGTCGACGATGAAGATGTCACTAGCATCACATAGCAGGACGAAGCGAGTATGCCATGTCAAGATGCTACCGGCAGCCCTGTTGTGAGTTATTGTGAAGCAATAAGGTGCGCACACACACACACACGCACACACACACACACACCTGTGGGATTTCGGCAGGAGCAAGAGAGCAGAGCAGAGAAGAGGGGAAGGCGGGGTTGTTTGTGCAATCTTGGCACCACAGGGGGCTGCCGTGTTGATCAGGTACATGGCTCCAGCGTCCCGGAACCATATCAGCACACTCTGAAGAGCCTCTTTGTTAGATGCCCGCTCTTCAGGTGTGGGGGGGCGGGCATCCCCCTGCAGTGCGAAAAGGCAGACCTGTATAGGAGTGACCCTCTTTCCCATGTGCTAAGGAAGTACACACACACACACACACGCACGCACGCACGCACGCACGCACGCACGCACGCACGCACGCACGCACGCACGCACGCACGTACGCACGCACAATGCATGCACAAGGCCGTACTGGGGGCTTCTTGACCTTCATATGTGATGGAACGATGAATCCCAGAAGATACACGCAACCACAAAAAAAGTCTGACATACCAGAGCATACTAAAAGTAGATTGAGTACGATCATGCCGGCCTGTGTGGAGCACAACGCTTTGCGTCGCGGAACTCCCGGAGGAATGGTCTTCCTGTGAAAACCAACTCAGTGCTCGCCAGCCTACCTGTCGGCCTGCATGAACAATGCGCGTGACGGCACAATGCAATCGCACACACTCATGCTCGAAAAACGAAAAACCCATTCTTTCTTTCCAAGCGCCTGCAGCATAGCACGGGGTATCTGGTTGGTTCGCCTCTTTTAGAACTGCTTGGTGTGACCTTCACTTCACTTGACTCGCGGTAGTCTTCTCCTCCTGTGAGTCTTGCTTGCTTGCGAGGGGCGCAGTGAAGGCCTACCCGCGAGGCTGTGTGTCGGCTCGGCCCTGTATTCGGGGTTGCAGCATCCTTTCCACCTCTAGTCTCTCTTGCGTGCTTGCTTGCTAGGGCTCTGGGGACAAGAAGCCCCCTGGCCCGAGGGCCGGGCCCACCCCCGTGGTGCGCAACAGTCTCGCGGCTCGGCCCTTATTCGGGGGTTGAAGACAGTGTTCGGCGACTCCCCCATAAAGCACCAGTACTCCTAAGACCACTACACCACTGCAGGCTGCACGCAGGTCATCCGTACCTAGAACACAGTCCGTAAGGCTGACGCCCGACACGACCCCAAACAACATCGGAAACAGCAACCCACTAACTCCTTGTTACACGTGGGTCATCCGAGGCCTCAGAAAACAAGGGGAGAGGAAAATAAGTGCGGGTACGAATTCTCTCCTTCCCCCCTATACAACCGTAAAAGTGCTCAACTGTGCGCACGGATAGCAGCTGATCTCGCTCTCTCTCTTCTTCCCCAGGGCATGAGGGGTCTGTTAAACCCCCCGGTCAGTTGGCCCCCCAATTGTTATTGGGGCTTTCAGGGGTGTGAGAAGATTGTTGAGCAGTGCAAGAGCAGTGCCGTGTAGGGAGTACAAACGACATACCACGACTTCAAACCACGACATAAGTTCCCCGAGGCACTATTGAAAGTTTATGTTGGGACACCACGACGTCACTTGGGGTGTAAAGGAAGGCCACATGAACAATAACGACTAGTCTTTCCCTCTGGACGTCCAACTGAATTACTTATGCAACGGAGTGTTCCCCGGGAAAGGATCGACATCTCTCTCTCTCTCTCTCTCTCTCCAGGGCAAGGGGAACGTACAGTGCAAGGTTCCCCGGGCCAAGAGGCCCACCCACTGCATGGGCACGTTTTGGCGAACCGTGCACGAAGAAAAGCATACAAAATAGATTTGAACATACTCTTTCCTCAAACTCAAACTCATTAATGACATCGTCATCAACGAAAAGCAAGCTTGCAGCCAGTGAAATTTCCACGGGCACATTGGTCACTGTTGGAGCGCAAGAAGTAAGCGTGGGTACAATGGTCAATAGTTACCCTTGGGACTGCAAGCTTGCAACACTGTCGTTTGACCACTCACGGCCGTGTTCAGCACGAACCGTACATTCACAAGTCATTCTTTCACAAGGGTAAGGGGAGAGGGAGCAACCACTAATTTCTCTCTCTCCTGTACAAGCTGACCCACGCCGTACCATACCTCACCAAAACAGACCATACCATGCCTGGGATTGCACAGTCCAGCACTGCGACGTAGGGAACCATTACACCGGACACGACAAACAAGCAAAGGGTTTCACAAACAGCATGCATGCACACAGCGACACACTGCCATCTACACCTGCACATATTTTTGAGCACATATGTGCCCCCAACACGAGCACACATGCACGCACATCCGTCCACCCATCAAACGTATGATACTGTGAATGTATGATACCGTGTGTTCCACGCGCGACGCAATGCGCCCTCATATCTTCTAGTGCTTTGCGATACCAGTGAAGCGCAAGGTAGCGTAACGTAATGCAACGTCATGCGGAGGAGCCCATGTAGCATCATGTAATGATACAATCTAATGTTTGCCTGCGTCTTGTCTGTCCGTCGGTCGCGAGGCGATGCTTCGATGTGTCTGTTTGGCTATCAGTCTGTCTGTATGTATGTTTATACTTGTTTATACGTATGCGAGCATATCTACGGGCAAGCGAGTAGCCAGACATGCGTGTGTGTATACTTGATATCATATACAAACGTCTCTGTGTGCATCTATGGAGAAATATCTCATATCTAACTACATATTTGTGTGGCAGCTCAACGTAAATTGACTGCGAGTGCAGATCTGCAAATCCCAGTCCTCAAACACCGCCATGGCACTGCCGGGACAGTGTCCCGCATCCACGAAGGTCAGCCAGACACCCTGAACCTGCAAGCTGAATGCTTGGTACTGACTCCGCACACTACGGGACAAGGATTGTGTAGCTGTGTTACCACGACCAACAACGCCAGCCCATGACGTGCACTTAGCGCCACATTTTCGGCACGCCGCGGATGCCATCCAAAGAGGCCGTCAAGGTGCCCCGGCCAAAGTCCGTCTGGATTCTGCTGCCACTACTGAGCTCAAAGCCTGATCCATCCGGCTTGCACTGTCGCAGGGTCCCGTCTGGAAAAATCTCTAAAATCAAGCCGTCTGCACTTTTCTGAACCTTCCGACCATTTGAGAAGGTCCGAATCTGACATCCATCCGGGTCTGTCTGAAGCGTCTCACCTGAGACTGCAGCTATGATCTTCACACCGCTTGGCTTCAGTACTGTGCTGGAGCCGTCTGCGAGAGCGACGATTCTGGTTCCATCAGGATCAACCTGTTCCGAGGATCCGTCTGGGTGTGTTGAAATTGTACAACCATCGGGAAAGGTCTGGTGCTTTTCTCCGTTGGGCCAACTCTGGACTACCGTACCATCTGCAAAGTGGCTGGTTTTCTCGCCATTCGGAAGGGTCACTATGCGACCTCCATCTGGATCAATCTGGGTCAGCACACCATCGGCGGCTTTAATGAGAGTGGTTCCATCTGCATTCTTCTGTATGGTGTGACCGTCTGCGTGCCTGGTGATACTTGTCCCATTCGGGCGCAGAGTCGTCTCAGTCGCAGATGCCTTGTCAACCAAGATGATGGTTCCATCTGGGTTGATCTGCTTCGATTGTCCACCTGGCTGTGTCTCCAGGACTGTGCCATCCACATGATGGTCAACAACCAGGCCTCCCTCAAAAGTGGTCCGCTGGCCTCCACCGGTCAACTGGTCCACAGCGACCGCTCGTTGTACTGGTGATGTTGGAGAGTCTTGACTGCACTGGCCAGATGCGATTTCTGGAGATTCCTCTTGGAGGCTTCTGAGGCTGCTTTTTCTCTTCACCGGCGATGCAGGCGCCGACAAAATCTCACAGTTCAGGGCCGACGCTAGGGATGAAAACTCGACGACTGGAGGCGTTGCTGCCTGCTTCGGCAGTTTACTCCGTCCACTGGAGATCTCAACATCCATGTCCAAGGGCGACAGATGCTCATCGTTGTGAGGGTTTTTCTTGTGGTGGCGAATGCCAGAGCCGTCAGGAAGCCTTTGCAGGCTTGTCTTGCCGTCACCGGCTGTTTCTAAGAGAATACCATCCGAGGGACTAAACTGGACTTTCCTGCCATCTGAATATGTCACAATTAGTGCTCCAGACGCGCAACGCTGAACACGGGCAGCTCCATTTTTAGCAGACTGTTGAGCCGAAAACTTTTCCACCACTGCGCCGTTGGCAAAATGGGTAGTTGTGCGCCCGTCTGGGTCAGTGATCGTGCGGTCACCCTGTGGATCGATTTGGACACAAGTTCCACTCGGATCTTGTGTGATGCTTGTACCATCTGGCTTTCTTGTGAAAACTTTGCCGTCTGCGGACTCCATGATACAGGTTCCATCAGGCATGACACTGGTTTGCGACACTCCATCCGGATCTGTCATGATTGTTGTACCATCAATGTCGGTCTGAATCTTCAAACCGTTCTTGTATGCATCAATCGTGCAGCCATCTGGAAATGTAACTCGAGTACGGCCATCGATGAACTTCTGCTGCACTCTCCCGTCCTTGAGGTGCCACGTGTGGACAGCTGAGGTTTTCTCGCTGAACACGTAGTTGCAAAACTCTTCCACTGAAATCTTCCCATCCTTGTTGGCATCCGAGGCTTCGAAAAGTGTATCCACTTCCTCATCCTCCGCGAGATTTTCTCGAATGTGCTGCTGCACTGCTGCGCTGCTACACAAAAGACAAGCGAACAATTCAGGCAGATGGCATCTGGACGGAACAGGAAGATGGCTTCCCCAGATCCAACAATAAAACACGACATTGATGACCAGAGAAGCACGCAAACAGAAACCTGCGCACACAAGCAACCAAACATGCGCTTGCACGCTGCAACACGGGTCCTTCTTGGCGAGGTCTGGATTCAAGGCCGCAAGCACTGCTTTGAGTTCCTCGCGGTCGATGAAGCCACTCTTGTCAGTGTCGAACTCGCGCACAGGGACAAACGGCAACAAAACTAATTAGAGTGAAATTAACATCAGGACTTGTGCAAAATATCCATTCAGCTGCCACTGAAGCTGGAACACAACCTGGCCCAACCTACAGTCAAAACATAATTTAGCAAGATCGGCCTCACGAAAAGCTGCACGGACGGCAGCTTCTGCCGCCGACTTTGGATCCTTGGGTTCCATGTGGGCACAGCTCCTCAACAATGTAGTGAGCACTGCAGTACTTGCTGTGACAGTACGCGTTGACAGCTTGTCCCGGTGCTGTCCGACTTCCTCCAGTTTCGACATGCTACATCGACAATGAAACCTAAGGGCCTGCTCGAGCCGCCATGGCGCAAACTGGTCGGCAATGTGTCATGTGGCTTGAACACGAGGACGAGGGCCAACAGCTATTGAATTTGCTACATCCGATATGCCTGCTTCTCTCAAACCATGTCGTGGACTCTCATGATCTCGAACAGCCTAGCATATTTGCCTGCAACGGTTGCTGCAGCGGCAATGCCACCACCCGCGCGGCGTCCACGCCCATCATTTCAGTGATCAAGGCTGCTGTCACATCCTCTGCACGTCCACAGCACATGCAGAGCGGCACAAGGCAATCGATGGAAGCCACAAAACACAAACTGCAGCATGCTGTGCTCGGCTGACCTGGGGCTGCCCCTTCACTAGGTGCAACTGACTAGCCGGACTAGCCTGACTTGCTGACCAGATCCGACTCTCACACAGAGCCTACAGAGGCAAACATCTATCCCACCATGCCACCAAGTCTCTGTGCAGTAAATCGTCCCACAATCGAAGTTTCGTGTCAAACCCACAGTGTGATCACTGTGGAAATGGGTCAGCACGTAGTGTGAAACATCCTTTCCTGGCTCAGCCACCAGAAACGAGCGTGCACGGAACATCTCCGAATCTGGGCACTCGACGTTGGAAAAGAAAACCATCCACCAAGAATTCCTTGCAAGCCAACAATCTGCCAAAAAATCAAAATCCGCACACACATCTTCCAGAAATGAGGTGACATGCTATCCCAAGTTTATCAAGCTTGCAGGCAAGTCTCAGCTGATCCAAGACGAACTAGCTTGGTTTCTTCGGTTTTGGCAGCCATGGCCCGACATCGGTGGATTTCACATCACCAAACTTCACCGTAACAACGGTAGTTGCTTCATGCAAGTGAAGTGCCGTTGGCTTCGGCAGCCTTTGTGTTTGCTCATGAAAACTTCACCTCAGAGAAGCTTGAGGAAATCGACATGCGCAGAGGCATGAAGGCCACGCGATGTCTGTCTCCAAGCGATGTCAAACCCGTCCAAATTTGCATATGATTCTTGAACAAACCCAACACACAGGCAAAATGGCGCCGGCTAGACTTGGTGGTCTATTGGGCCAGTCCGCTGGACGGGGCGCTTTTTTGCGACGCGACGTTCTGGGCGGCGAGGCAGTTGGCCCAAATGCTTTCGCTCAGGGCCCGTCGCGAATGGCACTCCGAGAGGGTCGACCCTTCCAGCCTGCGTGTGGGTCTGATGCGGGTGCCAACTGCAGCGGCAGTGCGGAGGCAGGGCGCACCCGAGCAACGCACAGGGCAACTCGAGCACAGAGTCGGTCTGCAGCCATGCAGTCCGCCCACGTGTGCCGGTCGTGAGGCGGCAGGTCCGACAGGCGGCAGCGAAGCCTCGGGCTCGCATATCAAGTCGCGCAAGCACTGCCAAACTGCATCATATAATGGCCGCGCGTGCGTACGGTGCTGAGAGGTCGGGAAGCATGTTGCGCAGCAGGCGAGCTGCACGCGGGCCACGCACATGGCGAGAATGAGCCATGCAAACCGCAAGTCCGGCAGCAGCGGGAATTCCTGCAGCAGCCGTGCTTCATCCCTCGAATGCGTGGCCGCTCGATGTGCGTAAAGCGACAAACCAGCGCTCCAGGCCCATTCGCCGAGCTCGGCCATGCCGGGAGGCGCGGTATCGCCGGCACTGTACACATATATGTGTGCATGCACAGACACATACACATACACATAGACATNNTACACATAAACACAAACATAAACATGAACATAAACTTAAACATCTACGTATGCATAAACATATGCCTATACTATACAGATACAGATAAATCTACATCTACATTTGCATCTGCATCTGCACATACACATACACATACACA
>CAJNJA010014073.1:0-12381 GCA_905231915.1 Symbiodinium necroappetens | reverse complement strand
CGACCACTACTACTACTGCTGCTGTCACCACCACCACCACCACTACCACCGCCACCACCACGGCTACTCCTACTCCTACTCCTACTCCTACTCCTACTACTACTACTACTACTACTACTAGTACTACACTACTACTACTACTACTATTACTACTACTAATACTACTATTACTACTACTACTACTACTACTACTACTGCTGATGCTGCTACTACTGCTGCTGCTGCTACTACTACTACTACTACTACTGCCACTACTGCTACTACTGCTACTACTGCTGCTACTGCTGCTACTGCTACTGCTTCTGCTTCTGCTGCTACTGCTGCTGCTGCTGCTGCTGCTGCTACTACTACTACTACTACGACGACGACGACTACGACTACGACTACGACGACGACGACGACTACTACTACTACTTGTTGTACTTGTCAACATCAACAACAGCAGCAGCACTGCCAACAGCGCAACACCGTCGCCGCCGACATCATCATCTTCATCATCGTCATCATGATCATCATCATCATCTTCATCTTCGTCATCATCGGAGTCCTCGTGCTCCTCCTACCAATCTTTATCACCATGATCATGGACCATGATAAGTGACAAAGCGTGCCGGTACTTTAGTAGTCATCAGGATACCAGATGTTCTAACAGCTAGCATCCCAAGGATCTCACGATCACACATGTGTCTCTGTCCTGCAAGATCGGAAAACGTGAAACTGGAAATGCTTATGATCGCAGCATACACGAGCTTGATGCCCCGCACCTCTCGACAGGCCTGGAGCAGATCGTCCTGGAGAAAATGACGTGCAGGCAGACCTTTCTAAACTCCTAGCCGTTCAACCGTCCAACATGCTATATACCCCTTCTTGTACGTACTTCTCATGCGACCTGAACTTAACGGCTCTGATATTGCTTTGGTTCTTGAAGCCTGGAAGGGCCTGGGCCTGCTGAGCTGTCGTAAATGTCACTCTGACGCTTCTTGCTGCGCCGTTCACGTGTTTTTCAGACCATACAGCGTATCAGCGTGCAGCCTGAGCTGAACAATCCCAGGGCCAGATTGTTGACCATTCAGTCCAGGATGCCTCGCAGCGGCCGTAGACTAGGTTTCGGCAAATTAAAGGTACAAAGACATTCGGCCAAGCCCTGACTCTGAAGCCGAACGTCCGTGGACAGCTTCAGTCAGGGTCTCTGGGCTTGGAAGCAGGACCCATGCAACACCCATCCTGCACGTCACAAGCAGGTCCTTTCTCTGAGAGGCGAAGTCCAATTTGTCGAAGCGCACAGTCTTCTTGCGGCCAGTGCCCGTGGTGTCAGTGTAGCGGACCTGCACCACGAATTTATGAGTATCATCGCTATCGCGATTTTCATTACCACCATCGCCAAGAGCATCATCATTACATGCACCAACATCTGGATATCGCTGTTTCCATCACCATACCACGCAAGAGTCATGCGCATCTCTGTGATCCCTGTCAACATCCTTGACCCTCCGCTTGTGGCAGGACAGAAGGCAGTACCCTCACAGCCAACCCGGAATCCGACATCGTGCATGACATGCCCAGCTGAATATGAAAAGAGTCCGCCTTGCAGTCTTTCGGAACCAGAAGCTGGGCACATCATGGAAAGACTACTCACGGCGTCTGCTTCAAGCACTGTCACCACCCTTACAACACAGCGAACACCCCGCCATCACGACGATGTCCTGGTCCAATTGCTGCTGTCTTCCTCCTCCTCCTCCTCCGCCCCCTCTGCTGCTACCACCACTACTACTACTCCTGCTATACTCGTGCTACTGCTGCTGCAGCTGCGACTGCTACTGCTGCTCCTCCTACTTGTGCTCATCCTCCTCTTCCTCCTCCTCCTCCTACTACTACTACTACTACCACTACTACTACTACGACGACGACGACTACTACTACTAGCAGGCCACTGCTACGAGGCCGGTGCCCCTTGCCGGACCCACCTTTTTGGCATGTTTGACATGTCCAGTATGACCTTGGGATTTTGGGGGTGGGGTGATGACGTTCTGTTTTTGATCATGGTGGCCTGTGACTTGCCTCACGGTGATGCTGCCATGCTCCTGCTCTGTGCTTCCGAATGGTGATGTTTGCATGGTGCTGGTTGCGGCCGCTGCCGGTAATTCTTGTCCTGATGTTAGGGGTGGGGTGGGGTGGGGTGGGGTTAATCACGTTCTGTTTTTGATCATGGCGACCTGTGGCGTATGATGGGAGGTGTCATGCGCCACAACGACACACAGGAGGAGTGAAGAAAAACTGCGGTCGCTGCGTGCTCCCAAACACCAGTTTAAGCCCCAACACCGCACTCTCCGCAACCGAAGCTGATCAGCAACATCACACGCTGCGTCTTTTCAAGCGAGGCATTCTACGGCCATGCCAGCGGCTGCCAGCCTTCTCTACACTTCCATCAAACGAAAACAAAATACGGTCGCGGCGGGGTCCACAACGCCAGCTTTAACCCCAAAACCGTGCTTTCGGGGACCGCGGCTGGTCCACGAAAAAGCCTTCAGCAACACCACAGCGCAATCCGTTCAAGTGAGGAATCCTACGGCCTTTCCACATTTGCATCAAGCAAAATGCATTGCTCTTGCTCTTAAAAGATGGGTCTCCCATGGGGCCCGCGCCTCCTCCGCCTCCTCCTCCTACTATCACTACTACTACGACTACGACGACTACTACTACTACTACTATTACTACTACTACTACTACGACGACGACGACTACTACTACTACTACTATAACTATAACTATAACTACCACGACCACGACGACGACGACGACGACGACTACTACTACTAATTACTACTACTACTACTGCTACTACTCCTACTACTACTACTGCTACTACTACTACTACTACTGCTACTACTACTACTAGTTACTACTAGTTACTACTAATTACTACTAATTACTACTAGCTACTACTAGTTACTACTAGTTACTACTAGTTACTACTAGTTACTACTAGTTACTACTAGTTACTACTAGTTACTACTAGTTACTACTAGTTACTACAAGTTACTACTAGTTACTACAAGTTACTACTAGTTACTACTAGATACTACTTGCTACTACTACTACTACTACTACTACTACTACTACTTCCACTACTTCTACTACTTCTTGGCCATCTTGGCCACCCAAACCATTTTGTCAATCGCAGACAAACCCACGTAATGCCACTCAATTCACTGGGCGGTCCGGGCATTCGATGTTTCGATTTGTTCACTTCTACAGATGCAAGAAAATCCAGAAGCACCCGCAGCCGCTTCTTGTGAGAGTCCACTGGCTCCCGGTTCTCCTGTCATAGGGCCTTACTATTTAGACTAGGGCTTTGGGAGTATGATAGTCATATAGGAGTGCAAATGGATATTATCAAATTGGCAATGATTCAGACTTCTGTAGGACCTCAGGTTTCAAGGCTGTCTAGCAGCTTTCGGGGTCAATACAGGCTTTGGGCTTGAGATCATGTAGTTCTGACACATTCAGGCACAATGGCCCAAAGGGCTCTACAAGTATCATCTGAGACTGGATATCCTTCTTCGTCGCAGTTCTTTGACGTCCTGTGATAATTCTGTTTTGCTTCCTAAACTGCACAAGATTTGGTAGTGTGCTACTTGAAGCTCAGTTACTGCTGACTTCCATGGTGACTATAACTGCTCTTGTTCTTGCTACGAGTGTTGCCACTCAATCTGAGTCTTTGTGATTCGGTTAAGATCTCCACCCGGAAACATCTTCCCCAGACCCTGAGTCTGTGCATGAACTCCATGATCATCCCGTCCCCCCTTTCGGAAGGTGCGAAATCCCAACGGAACGGCAGGCTATCTCCAGCCCGTGGGATTCCTGTGACAGAACGGAGTAGCGGAGTAGCGCAGCACGGCTGCGCTGCGCAGCAATGGCGCTCGATTCTATCACACTTTTCACATTGCACGGCAGCCTTCAGCCCAAGGGGCCTCTGTGAGTGCAGACACGTGTCAGCACTGGACGCAGCTGAAGCCTAGGTGCAAGCAGAAAATTTACAGCACCGAACAACTTTTTTTAGGCTTCAGTGGCCCGAAGCACTACTCCCTCAGAGAGCTTGTTGTCCTCCACCGCGATCTTGTAAACGCCGGTCTCGAGGAGTTGTAAAGCGCTTGCGGGTTGCCGCGGCCCAGGTCCACGATCATGGACTTCCAGTGCTATGTGGAGGTGTGCATGCTTGGGCACCCTCCGTGATTACGTTGTCGTATAGCTTGACGTCGCTGTCGGCCTTCTGCAAAAACAAAGTTTGCCTGGTGCTTGACATTGTGGAGGAAGCCCTGCATGTCGAAGTTCTCCCTGGTCACGTCGTAAAGATGGCCTTTGTCCACATCAG
This sequence comes from Symbiodinium necroappetens, assembly GCA_905231915.1. NCBI lineage: Eukaryota > Dinophyceae > Suessiales > Symbiodiniaceae > Symbiodinium > Symbiodinium necroappetens. The sequence continues at coordinate 8,009 of CAJNJA010014073.1, read as the reverse complement.
CTCCCCCCGAGGCCTCAGTTTAACGCCTGCGTCTCCGCCGCCAAGGTCGAGGGGACTTTCCTCCTGAGCTTGCCGCTCTTCCACCAGAGAAAGGAGCATCTGGCGGAGACTCCCATGCACACCTCGATGTCGTAGGCCAGGACTCCCACTGCTCCCTGTGAAGAGCCGTTTTTGTAGTTGTCGAAAGACGCGTCCGTGGCCCCACCGAAGCGCAGCTTCTCCAGCGGCACAGGGAAGTATGTCAGGGCGAAGTCCGGCTTGCCCTTGACTTCTGGATCACCTTGTTGAGCGAGACGATGTCCTTCACGGCAAACTTGCTCACACGTGAAGGCACACCAGGCTAAAGAACCGATGGCGGCTCTCGTCTGCCGGGCTCGGGCTCGCTCCTCCAGCCTCGCGATAGCCCAACTTGAGCGTCTCTCCGTCACGAACTTGTACATGTCCACCGAGACGGTGAAATCCTCGGCTTGCTGGGTTCTCGGATCCGGCCATAGGAAGCGGAATCTCTCCTGCAGCCTTTGCATCCGGTTCTGGTGCTCCTTGACACAGGAGGGAGGTCTATCTCGACCGCGATGATCCCCTCCAGCTGGCCTTGTAGGTGTAGCGTGAAGATCGTTTGGTCCAAGCGGCCGTGTAATTCAGGGTCTCTGTGAGGTAACTCTTCAACGTCTTTCGCCAGCACAGCGGTGCATCCGCCAGCCCATACACTCCGTGGGAACCAAGATGACGCCCTGGGCCCGAGTGAGAGGGCCTAACTGCACAAAAGCTTGCTTCAAGTCGCCGCGCTTCCAGGCATTTTCTCAGAGCTCGCCGCAATCTGAAGGATCACATTGAGATTCTGCATGACCACCGTCGGGCAGTACCGGTCCAGCTCAAGGATGTGGGGTCCTCGAAGCCTGTCACTCCTGTCACCACCCAACGGCTTTTCAATTTTCCTCGAAGGGGGCTCGCCTGGCCGTTCGCCCGATTTTCTTCGCCACACTATCCGTGGCCGGTGCTCTCTTCTCCAGTCGTCGTCCTCGGCTTCGTCCTTACCGCCTTTGTAGACACGTCGCGCGGAGGTGTAGAGGCAAGGTCTCTGATGTTATAATATTCTCGGACATCTTTGCCTCTCGAGGAGAGAACGCATGCGTGCGCCACTTCTTGTGGTCCTGGTGCCTCGGAAGGGTTTCGGGAGTACTGGAACTGACGGTAGTTTTGGAGGATGTGCCTTTGCTGGTGCCAGTCAACTTGTTGAGAGCCGATTTGCTTACAGCCCCAAAGTCGACGGGCCCGACATGGGTAAGGCTATCCGACCCATCGGGCCTTCAGATTAAAATGACCAAGTCTGCCCAACAGGCGCTGTCGTTGCCGCCTTACTCCCATGCCTAGCCAGGGCGGACGCCATGGCCGAAGGACAGAAAATAGGCATAGGCGGTTTGCAGAAGTCACCACGTAGAAGTCCGCCAACAGTGGCCATTCCTGACAAAAGACCTGGAGCAGCAGGACCAGCTGCCTGAACAGGACCAGCTGCCTGAACATCGTCTCCCAGCAGCGCCTCCAGCTGAAGACGCACGCACAGCTGGACATGACGACCGGCAACGTCCTCGAGTACGACCGGGCGATGGAGACGATGAGCTTCCTCGAGCAGCACGCCGCCGACATGGACCAGGCGATGCAGTTCCGGACTTAAAAGACCTGCCATGCTCGGTCTTGGTCCAAAGCATGCCTCGACATACTGCACGATCGAGTCCTGGTGCTCCGTTCACGAACAAGCCGGGCTCGTTCAGAACCAAGTACACCGATTCGCCGGGGATTTCTCGATCATGGCCCCGGTTAGCCTTCTTGAGCACTCGCGGGCCGTCCTTGCAGGCCTTGCCGTCGAACTCGTGCAGGGCCTTGTGCTCCTCTGTCACACAGATCCCAGGCGCTCTCGGGCTGCTTGAGTCCTCCGGCTTCAGAGCGCTGAGTGGAATTCGTTCATCCTTGCCATCAATCGCCTCTTTGAGCCCGGTCCCCGCGATCTCCCAGTCCTTCTGCGTGTCCGTCGTGGGGAAGCAGTTCGCTCGCTGCCGGGTCTCCTCCTCGGTATGCTTGAGCCTCTTGAACTCCGCCACCACGGGCAGCGTCTGGGTCTGCACCGCCTGGTCCATGTAGCCGGCGTGCTGCTCGAGGAAGCTCATCGTCTCCATTGCCGGGTCGTAGGAAGTTGCCGGTCGTCATGTCCAGCTGTGCGTGCGTCTTCAGCTGGAGGCGCTGCTGGGAGATGATGTTCAGCAGCTCCACCGGAACGAGCTGACGATCTTGCCGAAAACCGGCAACGACGCAGAGTGCTAGCGGGCCTGGGAGGCTTGCGTGCCGCAGCGTGCCGCATGGCTCGGGCCCAGCGGCGAGAGACGAACACTCCTTTGTGATAAGGGTCGATCCCTAGAGGGGCGAAAGCCCTGCGCACGAGTGCGGCAAGACAGCTTCGGGAACTTTGCGGCAGCGGCTCGGCGAGCCACATGCTCATGAGACGCCATGGGATGATAAGTGTTCTCCCGGACCGCATCAAGTACGATCGTACGCGCCGAACGTGCTGCTCGGCGTCGACCTGATGCAAGTGCCGAATCACAACGGCTCTCAGGCGCTGTGGCTCCGGAACATGGTGTGCTTGGGTATACGAGCCTGCCAGCTGGTATCGTGGTGGCACGGCCGCCAATACCACGAACCTCCGGGACCTTGTAACCCCTGCAAACGGAATAGCCTTCTCTTTTGCATCGTCTTGCGAGGTCTGGTCCGACCCTACGGCATCCTGATGGCCGTCCGTACTTGAGGCAGAAGGCGAGCTTCGGGCCGCCTTGGTCCGAGGACCAAAATAAACTCGTCTTGGAAGATGCCGAGGGCGCCGAAGACATTGGTTCCCGTTGCCGTGCTTGTCTGCATTCTCTGCTCCAGTGGCCTATCTGGCCGCAAGTCCGGCAACGGGTTCTGAGTTTTTTCTCTTGTATCGAAAGGGCACGGGACTCGGGCCTTTGAGCGCGGCCCGCTCCCTTTGAAGTCGCCTGCGAGCCGGCATTTGGCATTGGTCCAAACGAAGCGCCGCGCCCTTCGGGTAGAAGCCTCTGGCGTTGCGAGTCTGCCGCATACTCTCACGCATGTCCTTGTAGCTAGCAAGGACGTCGGGCAAGTCGTCCTCCCCACGCCAGGGGTCCAAGGAGCAGTCACCCGCCAGCCAAGTAAGCAGCCGGCCTTCCACGTCTTTGTCCAGGTTCGCCTGCCGATACATCAGGTAGCCTTGCGCTTTAGAGGGTAGCTCCACTCCTTCGTCTCAACAAGCTTGCTGGGACTGGGCGAGCCTGACCAGGAACTCCGGCATCGTCTCGCGGCTGGACCGCAAGGGTCCATAGAGGGCGGTCTGGATTGCCCTCGGTAGCGCTGTCTCCTGGTACCGCTGGAAGGCGTTGTCATTTGCTTAAACCCATCGTCCTTAGTGAGCACCTCCACCTCGAGATGCCTTACGGTTTCCGTCGCCGCACCAGTCAGCACTTGCACCAGTTTCGGTCCACACTTTGACGCAGGTACGTCCGTGACTGCCTCCCACAGCGTGGGGTCCTCAACAGAAGGTTTGAGCTTAGACTCTGGCTTCTCACCTCTCCAAGCCGGGGGTGTGGATCTCTGGCCTTGTAAACGATGCCGCTGCCGGAATCTGCAGGGCTTCCGGCCATTTTGCACCGAAGTCGTTGCCGGCCTCGCCGAAGCTAAGCAGCTGATTTCAGGAACCACGGGTCAGCCCGAACTGGTCCTGGATCGCAACAAAGCTCCGGTGCCAACTGACAAAACGGAGTAGCGGAGCACGGCTGCGTAGCGAAGCGATGGCGCTCGATTCTTTCACTTTTCACCTTGCACGGCAGCCTTCAGCCCAAGGGGCCCCTCGTGAGTGCAGACACGTTTAAGCATGGACACAGCTGAAGCCTAGGTGCAAGCAGAACATTTACACCTGAGTGAGCATACTCATGAAAACTTCGTAACAGCACTGTGCTCTCGCAGCTTGGACTCTGCCACCTTGCGGTGCAGGGCCCTTCAGGTTAGAGAAGGATCACCAAAGATACTACCATTAGGACTGAAAGACTGCCGAAACAAAGGATCATCGCAAAGGATGAGGGTGCGGTCTTCAGCCGTCAAGCTAAGCTGGATGGGCAAAGAAACTACAGAAGATTCCAAACGCAACATCCCGCTTTTCTTCCAAGAGCATATGCTTGGGTGTGGCTTAATTCAAGCACGAAAATCGTTACGCAGAAGCAAACAGCAGCACGCTCCGGCTTTGTGCAGCTACAGTAAGGTTTCCTTTTACTTTGTCAAGAAATTAGCACTGAGATTCGCTTGCCAAGGCTGCAGGATTTAGACAAGTGCCACCGAGTAGAATCAACCAAACTGCTCGTGCCGTAGCTCTGCGTTTCAGGAAAAGCGTGAGCGTTTTCGCACACACTCGAGTGTCTGGAATGTAGTCTGCTGAACCCTCAAAACCTGGACATCTGATGCGTAAGAGCTCCACTCCTACAGTCCTACAGCTTCTGGCTGTAGGCTCTTGCATGCTTGTGTGCCCTTAAAGGGCTCAAGCAGAGAAGGCATAGGCCTTTGGAGGCGAGTGCGCCTTGGCATCCAGGCCCATGTCCTCCGTGTCCTCAGAAATCCGCAAAGCCCCCCACCACTTGAGAAGGGCAAAGGTCAAGGCCGAGATCGTGCCGGCCCAGGCAATCACCATGAGGATCAGGATGACTTGTGCGCCGAGGGCTGAACCGTTGATGCCTGTTTGGCATCCACCGTTACCATCCCTCATGCAACCCCAACCGCTCCAGCCATGGAAGTGATCAAAGCCCTTGCCCCAGTCGAACAAACCAGCAGCCAGCACACCCCAGATTCCGCAGAAGCCATGAACTGGGCTTGCATCCACAGGGTCGTCAATCTTCAGCTTCTGTAGGAGCATGGACGATCCCTGGTAGACAAGGGCACCGACAAAGCCGACGGCGAATGCACTGCCACATTCAATGTTCCCACACGGTGCCGTGATGGAAACAAGCCCTGCCAAGATGCCGTTGCAGAGCCCACCCACATCATACTTGCGAAGGATTATGTACCGCAGCAGGAAGACAGTGATGCCGCCTGTGGCTGCAGCGATTGTGGTGTTCATGGCCACTTGGGCCGCCAGTGCACCAGTGTCGCCGTCGGACATGCCCAGGGTTGAACCCGGGTTGAATCCATACCAGCCGAACCACAGCGCGAAGGTTCCAAAAACCACGAGCGGAAGGTTGTGAGGCTCAAACTCCTCTGGGTTGACAAAGCGCCCTTTCCGTGGCCCCAACACGATGGTTCCAGCAAGTCCACTGACTCCACCGGTCAAGTGCACAATGCCACTACCAGCAAAATCCATGACGCCGACATCCAGGATGTCTCCGAGGAAGCCACTGCCACTCCAACCCCAGTGCACGACCACAGGGTATATTAACGAGGTCATGACGAAGGCATAACTCGCGTATGTCGGACCCTGGACGCGCTCAGCCACAGCTCCGCTCACGATGGTGGCTCCAGCTGTGCAAAATGCCCACCTAGCTGTCGATTTCAACAGCCCCAAACTTTGAAACAGTACGGGAAATCAAACATTATCCTAAATCGATACCTAGACACTGAAAAAACCACGCAAGTGCCGTGCTCTGACAAGCATTGTTGGCACAACCTGGGGCCAGGATGTTTCCGGATGCATCCTTTGTGTAGAAACCCTCACCCAGGAAGTTCGTCGTGCCAATGAAGCGGTTGATGCCGCCCCCATAGGCAAAAGCGTATCCAAGAATCCACCATCCAAGAGTGCCTACGCAAACATTGACCAAGTTCTTCATTAACACGTTGGATGCGTTCTTGGAGCGACAGCATCCGGTCTCCAGCATGGCGAAGCCGGCATGCATGAACATGACTAGAGCACCGCACAAGCAGAGCCAAAGAGTGTCCATGGCCGCCGCCATGCTCCCGTCGGTCGCATCAAGAGCGGCTTTCTCTGTTGCCCAGGCAGTCGCTGTAACGTTGCCAACGGTCTGCAGGCGACGCGCCTCGTCTTCCTCCAGGTTGGCGAGTTGGAGGAACTGCTGTTGGATGATCGTGCGCTGCTGCTGCAGCTGGCCTTTGAACGCCTCGATTTCGGAGAGAATCCGAGCGCGCTCCGCATCTTCGTTTGCCAGGCTCGCCACCGCGAACAGCGCGAAAGCTGCAAAACTTTTCATGTTCGGAAGGCCGTTGGCTCGCAGGTACCTTGAGCTTCAGCAAACTCTGCGGCCAAATTGGATCGAGCCGTAGCCATTCCCTTCCGAGGGTCCGCTTGTAAAGGATTCTACCATGTAAGGTTTGTGCCCCTTGCAATAAGCTAAACTCAGGATCGCGACCCCAAGCAAACCCAAATACGGGAAAAGTTCTCAGTTCTCAAAAAAAACGCTAGCTCCTCGTCTTTCTTCTGTCGGTGCCGGCGCCGAGGATCTTTCACGCGCACCTGCCGCACATGGACAGGCCAAAAGCTCGGCCGCCTCGGCGACCCACGTGCCAATAATTGTCAGAATATACGAGTACCAATAGCAGTCATCCATCTTCGATCGACGCGAAACAAACGGGGGGGAAATCCTTACAACTCAGACGGAACAAGGAAAATCGCTGGTCGTGTTCATCTCTGACAGGCCCAAGCAGCCGTTCCAAAACACGCTTTATAGCTGCATGGCATTCATAATAGAGATAATTCTAACGATAACAATAATCGAAATTCACCAATACTAGTATTGACCGAAATAGTAATGATAGCAGTCAAAGCAAAACCCTGGCCAGCCTTACCCAGCTTCTTCCGATCCCCCTCCTTCTCTTTGGGTCGCTTCAGATCTTCATCGTTTCCCGTTCTGGGCCTTCTGGAAGTCTCCTTGTGCACCTGGGGGGTTTAGAACATCGGACACGTCCTTCCTACATCATGTCCGCCTTTGCCTGAGTGTCTACGCCTCTTATCGAATCTAATCCTGAACCTGATGTAAAACTGACCTTGCTCCGATACATCGAATGGTCAGCGTTACTACTGTTCGGTCAGTGGTCACTCATTGGACAATGGACCACTCCAAACAGGCCAGCTAATGATCACCAGCATTGCGATCGGTGCATTGTGCTTCTGCTGCGAAGCTTCGAAACCCTAGGCACGGAACCTGAATCTGTGCGAATTGAAGGCAGTAGTCTCAGTGACAAGGATGCATACCAACAGTAGCGGGAAACGGTGGGGTTAGCAAACATAGACATAGGAAGCAAGGCAGGAACAGCAGCAACACAAAAAAACGATAGGAACAGTATCACCACATCCGCCGTTTCGTCTGTTCAGATTCGCCGTTGTTCTAAGAGGAGAATCTTGAAGTTAAGACTCTGCCCAACAGCCCACTCTCCCATTAGAACGCAAGGTCGGTACAATGCCGGCGTCAAGCGAGAGCAGTGTACGTACCTCATGCATGTTTGCTTCTGCCCATAAAGAGACATATCCGAAAAGCTTTGGCAGGCTGCCAAGCAGCGACATGCAAATCGTGTCATGCACGGCGCTGCCTTTTTCCCGCTGTCAATCAGCAGGCCTAGAACTTTCAATGCATATCCGGCTTCACGGGTGTGTCTGGTTAAGGGCTTGTTGATGGAATTTCGGAGCCTTGCCCAAATCTAAGTCTTGAGCTACCATGCTTGTAGATCTTGGCTGAAACCGTAGTTAAATCCGATTGCGGCGAGCTTCCTTGGTCAGGCCTGTTGCCAGTCGCGTCATACGGCGCCGGAGCCTTCGCTTCTTGTTGGTTCGCAAATCCACCTGGACCACAGTGGGGACCAGTCTTTTCTTCGTTGCTGCTCTGACCGAGGCAGGCCAGCAAGCTGAAATCACACTCTGACAGGTACGGCCGAACATACAATCTCAGCATATGCGCATGCACATATGCTGAGATTGCGGCTGCAGAGACGGATACGTGCAAAAATATAGATAGATAGACAGACAGATAGACACA
>CAJNJA010014072.1:0-12381 GCA_905231915.1 Symbiodinium necroappetens | reverse complement strand
ACTACTGCTACTACTACTACTACTACTACTACTTCTTACTACTACTACTTACTACTACTACTTACTACTCCTACTAACTACTACTAACTACTACTAACTACTACGAACTACTAACTACTAACTACGAACTACTACTACGACGACTACGACGACGACTACTACTTCTCCTACTGCTACTGCGACTCCCACAACTGCTACTGCTGCTGCTACTACTACTACTACTACGACGACAACTACTACTAGCGTTGTCGTTCTTACTATGATTGCTACTACTACTGCTCCTCCACCTCATCATCATCATCATTCATGATGATGGTCATCATCACAGTACGTAGTCAGACTACGAATACTCTCAATAACGAAACTATCAATGTCAGTAATGACAAAACCAATAATGCTGAGGGTAATGGCAGTCGTAACAATGATGTTAATGCTTACAATGATCGGAACAGCAATCATGATTCTAACTGGAATAACCAGAAGGAGCAGACAAATGCCGGGCTACTTCTACGAGTACACCGAGCATGAGGAACTTGCTGCTCTGTGTTGGGACCATCAAGCCAATCACCGCTTCGCATCAGAGTCTGCAGGAAATCTGGAGACGCTTTTGCGACGATGTCGGCTTTTCTTCCTTCGCCCTTCTGCTTTGTCAGATTCTCTACAGTACGTCCAGGGAAGCCTTCCAACACCCATTGCCATGTAACCCTCGCATCCGGCCAAGCCACTTCTTCTCGTGAAGGTGCTCGAGCAGAAGATCCTGCTTTATGGCACAAACACCATGCATTTGAAAACCGGGAGTGCTGAGCCTGCCGTCCCACATCCAAGAACCTGCACGAGAGCGGGTCCTTGCGCGTGATCATGCCTCTGATCCGGCTCTGCTCGTCGAGGACGGGCAAATGACGAAGCCTTGGGTACAGAATCACACAATCGCGACGCATGCACGGCCAATGCGGGTCTGAGTGAGCATTCGGTTGAACGCCCTGTCCACAGACCCTGAAGGATGGGATCTTCACTGCAGAGAGCCCTCTGCAAGTTTGAAAAACCTCCGGCGAGGGTCTGCCTGTGACCTGCGGGGCCAAGTCGCCCAATCGAGCGGAAGATCGCGAAGCATCTCAGCACGGATGCCTGGCTGCAGACTTGAGAGCCTTTCGGCTTCTGCAACGTACAGGTAGGCATTAGCAACGGAAGACTTGATTTCCTGGGAGAATGGCAGCCACAATTGGAAGAACCACATTCTACTGGCGAACGTTCAGCAAGAACTTACTATCGTCCCTGTCCGACTGAAGTTGTACTGAGGAGACCACGAGAAGGGCTCGAATGCAGTTTTTACATGTTGAGGCACGGTGAGAAGTCGTCGATACTACCCAATACTAGCTCCTGAAGACCTCCGAGGCCATCAGGGCAAAGCGTGTTCGTAAGTCACCATAGTGGTTGGTGCACTGCCTTCAAGGCCGGTGACGGTGCGAAGCGCCTGTTCATGTCCCCACACTCGAAAGAAGCCACGCCTTGTGTGGCACCGTATATGCTGCCCGGTTCATGTACGGGATGAGGTTGACCTGTGCACCAGATTGAGACTTCGAATGGATTCCAGCACCAAGGTCGGTGCTTGAGCGTGTCTTTCCCAAAGATTCCGAAACCTAGCAATCTGTGATAAGCAGGCGTTGTAAAGAGTCCATCTCTGAACCACGGCCGGGAGTGGAGCGCGTGGTAACGTAGGGCGAGATATGTCTAGCCGGAACAGTTTCCAAACGACAAGCCCGCCAGACCGGGCCTGGTTTCCTCGTCTCAGAGAGAACGGGCTCTCGATCTGGACACAGATTATTGTACGGACCCGACAAATGGAGCCTCCCAACGTCAAGAATATAAAGAAACACGTGGAAAGTTCTGGAGATGTTCCAGACTCGAGTATCATGGGGGTTCATTGGATCATCCTCGCCTCCAGCTACGATCAGAAGAAGGCTCCTCAAAACTTCACTAGCCCCAAAATGGCATACAGTCACCGAAAATCCTCCGGAAGTCTTGTCTCGACCCCCATGCTGCGTCATGAGTTTTGAAGACGCAACTCTGACTCTGACTCTACCCCCCCTCGCCCGAAAGAGGTCGACCCGGGCTCCTTCATCCCAAAGGGTGCCTGCTTGTCCAAGTCCTCTTCGGAGATCTGATTTAGAATCCTGGATTTCGCAATGATACCAAGACGCTAGAGAGGTCTTTACGGGTAATGCTATTTGTCCGCATGGGGCTGCACTGCGACTGCAAGCGTGCCGGAGATTCCGAGGCTCAATCCTCCAACCTGCAGCCTTGGCGTTCTGGCGCAACCCTGGCCTCCGAGCACCAAAAAAGTCCTCTGCCCGGTAGCCCCGCAAGATTGGCCAAGCGTCTCGTCAGGCGAAAGCTTGTACACCATCGGATGCACGAGATCCTCCCGAGCCCCGAAGGTGCCTCAAAGGGAACTAGGGAGGAGACGGGTAAACGCCCGTACACCACCAGATCTGACACATTCCACAGCGAGTGCCACCCGTTGAGCATCCAGCAAAATACTAGATTTTATGATTTCTTAGTGTCCTGTTCAAACAATTCCCTGAGCACACGTGGCTTCAACACGGGTTTTGAGTCCGAAATCCACAACTTTAGCCGGCACGAGACAAGATCCTCAACAAACATCTCCGACAGGCCAGTACTGTTCAATCACCGAAACACCGTGCACCACAGGGTAGATATGTAACACATTCCAGGCTTGTTCAAAAGGGATTTCTGAGAGCCTGGCCCTGGCGATTGGCGTAAAAGGCAAACTTCTTGCCTGCAGAGATCTGAGGCTGCCGGATTGGATATGGCTTGTCTAGGCAAGTTCCACGGGATCTGCAGAGCTCTTAGTTCTGGCGTAGCTCAACTTGAACTCGCCCTGGGAACCCTTAAGATATTTTCGCAAACTGACTTATGTTCTTTGACGAGAACCCGTCCGCCCACATTCCTATTCAATACTATTCAACACCTAAAAGAACCACCATAACAGCCCTTCGAACCCCCCTGAAACAAGACACCTAAACCCTAAGCCCTACACCAGCTCGAGGCCTCTCTCCAGGATGTGCAGGAGCTCGCTGCGCCGGATGAGGCCCAAGAAGACACCCGAGGGCCTCACTGGAGGGGAGATGCTTCGCCAAGGCCCCTAGTGGGTTCATTATAAGCTTAGTGGGATTTCCGCAAGGTTTCTTGGCACGGATTCTACCAGGGTTGTGTATGGTTTCTAAACGGGGTTTACAGGCGCTTTTACATGATTCTATGGTGCTTTTGAACTCTCCACGGTTGTTTACAAGATGGGGGTTCCGTTGGGGTTATACTTTGGATTCGTCCGTTATCCAAGGTTTACATATGGTAGGGTCAAGTCAAGAGCATCATCTTCGCGGATTGAGCGCTGTGGGTCAATAGAAGGATTGTATTGCGATTATGTTAGAGTCGCTCAGGCTCCTCAAGCGGTGACTTCAAAGAAAGCGTTGATAGCAGGACTTCCGGGGTTGCAAGCTTACGAGCGTAATTTGGGCTGACACCCGAGATCAGAACGGTAATGGGCAATGGGTTTCTGCTCTGGCACAGGGCCCAATCACGGTGTGAGAAGAGCAGGATTACAGAGAGAAGCCGTGATGGCCAAACATCGATCGGCTAAGTGTCGTGCCTGACTCACTGAAACCACATACTGCGAGTCACAGCAAACGGGAAGCCAACACAAGCCCAAATCAACCATCACAAGCGCTCCCATGCCTTTAAAAGTTGCACACAAATCGACAAGGTCCCCAGCATGTCGATGACGGGAAATCCGTGATGGTTGTGACTCTCGTCCTGGCGCGAAGAAACCGATGGCTTTATGCTCAGGTTTCGAAGGGTTTCCGGGCCAACTAAGGCACCACAAACGGGCATGTGCCAAGCTTCAGGGGTGTAAACCTTCGGAATGGCTGCCTGGCCTCTTGAAGCTTCTTGTGTCAGCACTCCCTCATCAGGAAAGCTGTCAAATCACCGTCCTGTAGCAATCCCACCAGCTGCTTGACGGGAGCGCAGGCTGGCAAAGTCTTGACTTCCTTGCGGCTTTCTCGGCCCTTTGGCAAACGGGAGATGCATGAACGCAGGGACGTATCATCGGTGGGGTTTCTGGTGATAGATGAACTCCACGTAGAGCTTAACACTCTCAAGATCTTCCCCGAGGCTAACAACAAAGCCCCAATGCGAGACTAGACACGTCGTCACGTGGCACTTCTTCTTGCAATCGGGTCACCCGGGCCATGATGTCCATGGCACGCAGGTCGAGAAGCTCCTGGTCGCAGCTTCTAAGGAGACTCATGTTAAGAGTTGGGACATGTTAGGACGTGCCTGTAAGTTTCGAGACCAAGTTCTAGGGTTCTAATTGGCTTTAATTTTAATACATGTAATCACACTTCGCGCCTGTCTAGTATCCGGTTTAATATCCCTTCAAGCAGGATACACCGAGCAGTTCTTTGAGACTTCCGTCAAGTATCGGGCTAAAACCGAGCATCAGACCTCTTCTCAGGCACCCTGGCTGTTGTGAGTTTCAATGGCAAGCATGGCTTCAAAAGCTTGACAGAGCAGACATGTGGGCCTTGCCACCCATTGGCTCCAAAAGGGGCACATGCCTGAGTCACTTGCCAGAAATCCGGATGCGTGGAAGCGAGCTTCATACGAACACCTAGGCCTTGTAACCGCAAGAACTCAACGGTGCTCGTGAAGCACCTCCCCTGACCTACTGGTCGCCGACTTGATCGGGCAAAGATGCTTCAACTCCAGGTGCAGATCGTAAATCCCCTCGTTGAAGAGTTCTGGGCGGCCGAGGACCAGGTAGGGCAACGATCCAGTTTGCTCCATTGTCTATTGTGCTTGGCTGTAAGGTTTGGGTTTGGGGTTTCATGGTGTGGGTTTTGTGGCTTGACCTGCATGACTTGAATGTGGCTCGGATCCGTGCTTGCTAGTGGCACTGCCGAACGACAGCTCGGAGTGTATCGAAGACCTCGATCTTCGGGAAGCCCCAGGTTCGAGACGTTTCGGCATCAAGCTTTTAAGCCTTTAAGTCTCCATCCTGGCGTCGACCCACCCACTTGGCCAGCATTGTGGCGAGGAAGAGCGGCACGCCAAACTGATTGTTGATTGTGCACTCCATCACAATAACCTCAGACGGCGGCATGACAGGAAAAGCCCGGGGAGGTCAGGATGCTTTGGGAGGCCAGAGCACTGAACCTCAACATGTCAATCAGTCCTTGAGTAGGAACCGACAGTAAGTGTTGCGACGGGCAAGTTGGGGAGCACTTCGCAATCGTGGTTGCCCCCCATGTCATTGCATGAGGAGTGCCACCCTGAATCTCGAACTTTTGATGGCTTGCAGCCTGCTGTGTCTTCCTGTGACCGGGCCATAATGCCAGAACCTAGGGCTACCGGGACCTGCGGATACCTGCGGAAACAAGCTTTGCCAGGCTTATCGGCTTGACTGGCAGAACAGAACCCGTCTTCGCGATGTACTTTAGGACAAATGTCAACACATTCCGGGCTCGCACTGTCGAAGGACTCCTGAAGCGACGAACCCGACCATTAATAAGGTTGGTTATTCTTCTCAATTATCCTTCAGCTGTCTGCCTCAAGTCACAGAGAGTGAGATCGTAATCCGCCCGAGGCCAGATAGTGCGGCAGCAGAGCCAACGAAGGCGTACTTGTCCGCATCGCTCTGAGGTCATGTCAAGACAACAAAAGTTCTCTCAATTCCTCTCTGATTCTCCTCTGTGAAAACCCCGCTGCATCGCGACTGTGTTCTCGATTTGCGTAGGCCGCTGCACTCCAAAGTCTAAGCTACGCCGTGAAGCAATGGGATGCAGCAGCTAGAGATCTCATTCTTGGCCTTGTCTTGCAATGCAAATTGAAGAGGACGTCCCGATGCACGAACATGTCTGTGTTTTGCTAAGTTTGGGTCTCGAAACACGGCAGCTGGTGAGTAGAGTGGCCTTGCTCTCCATCACTTACGTCCATCTCCAAAAAGCCGCTGACTGCTCAAACACCGACACTTCCAGTGCCGGGCTGCGATGTGGTTCAGCATCCCAGCATAGTAAAAGCCCATCCCCAGAAGCTTTCCCCAAGCAGCGCCCAGGTAGAGCCTTGGAGTTTGGGCTTTGGGCTCTGCGGTTCGGGCACAGATATGTACCGAATCCCGAAGCTCAGAGAGACATCCCGGAAGAGTCAACAATCTTGCCGATCACGGTGCTCGTAGCAATCACGATAGGCAGAAGAGCAATTGAATCGTGGACAGTTAAGCAGGATTTGCAAGGTCCATTAGCGCGAACTGGCCTACCTGCAAGAGACCCTGCCCGAGGGGCGACCAACAACAACTGACCCCACACCGCACCTGTCGACCGTGCATCAGCCAGGAGCATTGAAAACCAAAGAAGCTTCGGTGCATGGTGACCCGAGGTCCTAAGCAACTGGCCCCCACCCCGGCCACGAGGTCAAGGAGCGAGGGTAGGAAAAGCCCGCTCGGAACGCCGGCGCCGTACCTTGGCTCTTTGGGCTCAGGTCTGCAGGAGAAGCCTGTCCAGCCGACAACCCTCCGAAGCCGCGAAGACTGATTTGTGAGGACAAGTTGCGTCCAGCAGGCGATGAAAAATTGCACCGTGCCTGGCATTTGCTAAGGACCGTACGAGGACCAAACTGGGCCAACTACAGCACGTTTCGGGGGTAGCCCTCGATGCATTCCAGCTTGCACGTGGGGGAGTACACCATACGATACATGCATCGCTCGGGCTTCTAACTACAGTGGGTCATTGTTTCCGATGTTGAACACCTACTTCCCAACGGTGATTCCAATGTGGAATCCACGTTGTCCGACTTGGTGCTCCACCAAGCAGCAAGACCTTGTAGTGCCCAGCCCCAGCACATCCTCCGAAACATGTCCCTGAACATGCTGCCAAAGATAGCCAGGATAGCCTAGAATGGCCATATCCGATACCGTCATCTCCTGGCAGAGTCGCAAGACGGCTTTCGGAGCTGGAAGGTTTCACGGCCTTGCGAATCTACGGGTTGAAAACCGAAGCAGACATTCCAAACGCTTAGGATTCGAGAGGGTTTAGAGGTACAGTCACAGTTGTGTGCCAGGGTCCTGGTGGAAGATGGCCTTGACGCCCTCTGCTTGTTCAGACCACCTCCGCTTCACTGCAGATGCATCAGGTTGAAGGGAATTTGGGTCTCGATGGGCATTGGGTTGGCTTGGAATCAACCCACAAGCCAAGGTCAAGAGTTCTCGTCCTGTCAAGTTTAAGCCTACTCCTACTCTTTTCTTTGCCTTTTGCACATGGCTGGGTGCCGCACCACAGCGTCTGCTTCACCGAGCCGAAGACATTGCCCACGCCATCCACCAGAACCACAGGCACAAGGAACTTGATGGTGGAGACGACCTCGACGCTTCTCCGTCGATTTCGGATTTGGCAGGTCTGAAGGCTTCTGGTCTGCACTCTTACGACTTGGATGGAAATGACCTCAACCCTCTAAAGCTTCGCCGACTATGCATTGCAGATGCTGAAGCCTTTAGGCTTCAAGGCGCCTTGTAACCTTTGATTCACCCAAGCCCCAGGTCGCTTTTGTTGTTGGCCGCTGGGCTTCGTCGGCTGGTGTTGCAGAGCTTATCTATCTGGGGTGAATGTCCAGGCTAGACAGGCACACATTCACGCTTGAGTAAGTCGGCTCGTCAACTCATGACTGAATAGCTGGAGAAGGTCTCTCGGAGTCGGGCTGTCACCATCCGTGGGAAGTCTGAGGTGGCGGCAAAGGTGAGGACAAGGACTTCGAACCACCGCCGCCAGCCAGTGGGGCCAATGAACCTCATCCTCAAGGCAGGACTTGGGCACGCTGGAAGTCTCACAAAGCAGTTTGTCGAGCTGCAATCGCAATAGGAATAGGAGTGGCGGTAGTAGTTTCGGGAAGGCCCACCCACGCATTCATGTGGTTGGAAATTTCAGAGAGTTCAGCAGCCCTGTTCATTGCCAACATCTGGAGGGTGAGGGGGAGAGCTGGAGAGAGGGATGAACAAACTTTACGTGATCTTACTAACTATACGGCACCCCCAAGCCCAATTCTAAAGCAACAATGCGACTCCCAGAATTTGAGCTTCCCTGCACTGGCCCTCTCGCCAAATGTCACCTCGGAAGCACCCGGAAGCTTAACCAAAAAAACTGGAGACTGGCAAAAGGCCTTGCTTTCCATAGAAGCCGAGCTACCATGCTACGAGACTCAGGGTTGAGAGAGTTTCGGGCTTAGGGTGATCGGGCTTAGGGAGTGTAGGGTTTGCGGAATTTCGGGTTTACAGAGTTTAAGGCGAAAGGAGCTGAGGGAGTTTAAGGGAGTTTCGGGTTAAGGGTGCCTAGGATTTCGGGTTTAGGGAGTGTAGGGCCTAGGGTTTGAGCAGTAGGGAGTCTTTTTGTTGGAAGGAGTTTTAAGGCGCACAGCTTGGAGAAGTTAGGGTTCAGGGCTTAAGGATCCCGCAGTTTATTTTAGGGCTTAGGGAGGTTAGAATTTACTGAGTTTTAGGGCTTAGGGAGTATAGGGCGGGTGCAAGGTTTAGAAGGCTTAGCGCCTGTAGGGTTCAGGGAGTTCTTGTTTGAATGAGTTCATGTCTGAGAGTTTAAGGAGTTTAGTGCGCAGGGCATTATACAACTCTGGAAAGTTATGATGGGTTACCATACGACTCTCTGCGTTGTCTTGGGATTCTTACAGTATTCTGGTGGGTTCCAGGATTTATATGGATTTATGGTTCACCGCAGGACGTGCTAGTGGAGGCCTGACTCTCGTGATCTTCACGTTGAGCCAATTGTACCTGCCAAGGCAAAAGGTGCGAAGAGTTAGAGCAGGAGGGCAATGCAACCAATGTGCTTGAGCAAAGCGGAGTAACCACAGCTGCATGACCCCCTCTTGATGCAGCCCTGCTCACGCTCCGTCGAAAGCCCGTAAACCCTCAACCTTCCCTAGTAATCCCTCAGTCGACCCAACACCCTAAACCCGAAATCCCAAACGCGCATTCCGCCAAGTCTTGGCAAGTCGCAAGGCGCCCATCAAGCCGCCGAGGATTCCGACTAAGGCAAACAAGGGAAGTTCCTCAGTAGGCGATGCTGCGGCGGATTTCTCGTTCTTTTGACTTAGAGTTCTTCCGCTGACGGCTGATTGATGGATTGATTGATGGATGGATGGATTGAATCTTCAGGCTTGGGTCTAGTGTGTCTAGCCCTGCACATTGCTTGAAATGAAGAGTAACTCCCCAGTTCGCAATTCACCCGCAGCATGCCCTACCTCAAACCCAAACACTACGCTGCAGCCTCAAATGGACCCCCCCCCATGCCAAAAGTCAAGTCGCACGAAGGACGCTAAGCCTTGACTCGTATAACCTACTTACAAGATCCCCTGTGCCTCGAAGAAACTATGTGCAATCAGAAACCCTCAAAACCAATATCCACCTGAGGTGCCATGTGCGGGTTTCAGGGAAGTACTAGAACCCCAAACCCGAAGCACAAAAAAACCCAAACTCACCAAGACCCGAAACTAGAGTCCCTTCTTTTTTGCAACTGCTAAGGGTCCCAAATGGCATAGCGGAGGTCTGGCAGCGGACCGAACTCCAGGGGCACCGCCGAGCCCAGCATTCCCCAAAGGCCCCTGGGTCTGGAGAGGGCTTCTGATCGTGACTGACAGCCTTGAATCACTTTTTTGTGTCTACAATGCTCCGCGAGATGCGAGCGGGGCAAATCTTTGAAAGCCTGAGCACGTGTCGAAGCCGGAGTGGAAGAATCGCACCACCAGGGCGGCACAGGCAGCAGCAACGAAGGTCTTGAGCATGATGTCCACCTCGGGTTTCCAGGATTTCAGTTTCGAAAGGTTGGGGCGCTCGCGCTGTCTCGGTTTCCTGCGGGGCTCCCAGGCAGTGACTCTTTTGACCCATATCTGAGGGACGGAGCGACGGAGCCCCCTTTACAAAGACAGCCCATAGGTTCTCGTAGTAGGTGTAATTATAGACATACAGACACATATGGCTAGTTCTCTAAAATAGGTCCCATCTGTAGGTCCCCCATATAGTACGGCACCCTTATAATAAGGACCCAAAAAGGGTATCCATATAATACAATGTTTAGTATTATCGGAAGATCACACGCGAGGCCTGGTTGCGGGGTGCAGGATGCAGGGGCTGATTGCGCCAGGTTGCGCTCATGTGCGTCGCACCCTCCTCGATAGCAAAAAGGACCTGGTTGCGACAGGGCACAAGAGCTCGGTTGGAGCGCCTGCTCTGTCGCAAAGCTGGTCTGAAAATCTAGGCATGTGCAAGCACCACCGATGCTTTGCTTGTTGCTCTTGGCCACGCCGGGAATGTGTCTAGACGCGGGACCAGAAAGAACGATGAAGGACATGAGCATTCTTCACATTGGTAGAAGCTGGAGCCCTACCTGCGGCTCCAATTGCCTACTATTTGACTGATTTTGGGGGTTTGGTTCGGGGCTTCGGGTACTGCGCTGACGCAATGGCATTGCCCAGCGGCGCCACCCACTGGAGCGCTGAAGGCGGCAGAGACGCCCGCTGCCGCACCAGCAGTGACAAGATCCCGCTGCTCCTCGGAAAGCAGGTGGAAGCTTGGAGTTCTAAACTCACCAAATAGCAGGGTGCTTCGTCAGGTTCCTCGAGGTATATCCTCCGAATTCCGGGACGAAGAACCCTAAGTTCAGGCTGCTGGCCAAGCGACAGCCCTGTTCCAAACAGTCTGCCTAGCCCATTTCAGGACAGACTTCTCATTATTGCGTTGCATCCAGCCTCACTTTTCCGAGTAAAGCCCAGCACATTTCGGAATTGATCAGCTTGTTTGGTTCAGCTCACCATCACATCCTGAGTCAAACTGAAACTATAGTTGTAAACCGCTTAGTGAAGTTGGTCACTAAGAAAGAGAATGTAGCTATCTGATGTGCTTGTTGTGTCCCATCCCATTGTGAGATGAACCCCCAACTTTGAAAAGTCGCGAGACCAGAACGAGTTAAGTAAGCTCTCGGAAGCTTGTGTCCTTGTCCATGTTTATGGGCCGTAAGCGATTGGTCCAGAAGACCCGAGAGGTCCTGAATGTCGGCTACCAGACGTCGAGAGGGCAAACGATCTACGGTGGCCGGGAGTTTTTTCCGTCTTCGGCTGCTTAGGGGGAAAAAGGCAGAAGGGCTTATTTCACAATGTTTCAAGAAACAAACTAGCTTCGGGACACGTCTAGCAGCAACTACTACATGGGTACTTGGCAGTTTGGGCTTGATCGCGTGCAAGGTGTCATTTCGCATTGTGGGCATTGCGTGGCATCGGCCTGACAAGCCTTGCAAATCCGCCCAAGAAGAACTGTCCTACGGCGACACTTCCAATCCACCCCAAACCTTTCAGTCCACGCTCTTGCAACATAGCTATTTTGCCGGGGAACAGCGACCCGCAAATGGCGCCACTGTGGATCATCGGCCCTTCCTTCAACGCCGTGACTTTGCAAGCGATAGCAGCTTGTGTCCGCTTGAGCTCGGGAGGTTTCAGCCGGTGACGTACACCAAGCCGGAACCCAAACATCCGAAAAGTGGCCATCTGTACTCGGAAGACCCACTGCAGGGCTTCGTCTCGGAATGTGACGGTCCGGTAAATGCCGTGCTTACGGAGTTCCGAACCGTGCACCAGATAGGGCTTCTTGAAGCTGGGGGCTCATTTGATGTAGGCATCCTTACTTATAAGCAAGATCCTGGTTCTGTTCCCAAGCTCCTACATGTTGTGCAACACCCTTTTGCGAAACTGCCCGCGCCTTGCCGCACGGCAGGCCGGCCCCCACGCTGAACATCACGCCGACCTCAGAGTTTGTGCCGGAAGGAGGTCTCCCGAGAGGCGCAGTTCTTTCATGTCGTTTGGTCAGTATAGAAAGTATGGACATGATATAGGCAACCTCTTGCTTGCCTTGTTCTGTTAGCAATTGGCAGCTGTAGCGCTGGGCTTCTGGGGTCTCACTCTGTTGGCAGCAATTTGCAGTGCTTGAATGAATCCTTTTTGAGGATGCCTGAGGTGGAGCGCTCCGAGCAAGCTCTTGGTTGCCAGCGCTAGTTGGAAGTCTGTAACTATGGGTTGTTCAGACTCCCCCAGAGAAGCAGTCGGGGTTGAGAACTTTACAAAAGTGCGCATGAGAGCAGCCCGCACACTCCGGGATGTTGCTCCTTTGAGTTCACGCCTATTATATATATATATATAAATATAAATAAATAAATAAATATATATATATATGCTCACGCCCCCCCCCATGATCCACACGAAGCTGCTTTTTCTAAGCAGTGGATCATGGGAGGTGGGCAGCCTCGGATGCGAAAATAT
>CAJNJA010014069.1:0-12383 GCA_905231915.1 Symbiodinium necroappetens | reverse complement strand
TGGTTTCAATGGTATTCTTCTTCTTCTTCGCAGTAGCAGCAGCAGCAGTAGCAGTCGCCTTGGTCGTAGTCGTAGTCGTAGTAGTCGTCGTCGTAGTAGTTGTTGTCGTAGAAATTGTTGTTGGTTGCTACTATTGTGATTACTATTATGTTTGTTGCAACCGCATCGTTGCAGGGTATTCGGGATTTGAGTTTCAGGCATTCGCGGTCCAGGGTTTAAGGGTCTAGGGCTTTAGGTACTAAGGGTTTAGGGCTTCAGGTACTATTGACGTCATTATTACTAGTATTAGTATAGAAATATTAGTTGAGAGTGTATTGTCATGATTATTGGAGTTTTTGATTATTTTTTATTGTTATCATGTCTAAACCGTAGGGTTTGAGGGTTCAGAGTGACCTTTGGGCTGCAAGGCCGCCAAATTGAATCCTTGCGACTTTATACGATGGGACTTAGGACTCCCCTTTTGAGGGTTTCCCTCGGTTAGGTGATCCTTGAGCCTCGCCCTTGAACCGTAGTGGTACGACGATTTAGGGTTTAGGGTTTTCAGAACCCTTCCATGTTAGGGTTTATGATTAAGGGCCGTTGTGTTTTTGAAGCTCCAATTTCGTAAGAAGATTTCGAATCACGAAACCTACTGGAAGCCTCAGCGGCAGCTGCACATAGGGTGTGTGCATGCTTATTGGGTGAGGTTGCCTTTGACTGTAGGTTATTTCTTGTTCTGCTTTTTTGTTCTTCTCCTTCACCCTGAACCCTAAGCTCAAAGAACCCTCAAAAAAACATTAAACTCGCTTTGTTTAGGCCGGATGGCTTCAAAACCTCTCCAAAAAAGCCCTGAGCTCTAACCCCTAAATCCGAAATCCTAAATGGTATGCCGTAGCTTGCGGCAGAGGCAAAGAAAAGCTCAGAAACAACCTGCGTGACCTCAAGTCCCTGAACGTCGGGAGCACCGAGCCAAGCCCGAAAGTACAGAAATTCTCGAAAGCCCCCGAGCACAGACAAGAAAAACAGGCCGAGGATCCTCGTCTTTATGCTTTGCGTTAGGGAGTTTAGGGTTTAGGTTTAGAATTTCGGGTTTCGGATGTAGGGTTTAGGGTTTAGGGCTTTGTTCTCTTTTCTGGGCACCACTTCAAAGCCTTGGTCAGGTGCCAGCACCAACGACGGTGTCACCCAAGAAGGTTGGCCTTCTGAGTGTTTGCAGTCTTGCTTTCCCGAGCTTCATGGTTATGGTTAGGGTCTTATATAGGCTGATCTATGTTTGGGGTTTAGGGTTTAGGGTTTAGGGTTTAGGGTTCATAAGGTCGGGGTTTCTGCTTAGGGTATAGTATTGGCTCATATAGGGTTGGGGTGTAACGTCTGGGTATGCTTTAGCTAGTACAGGGCTCCCGCCGCATCAAATGCCTAGGGCTTTATGGCTGAGTGTTTTTCCTTGGGACTGTAGACTTTGCAGTTTAGGGCTTTGAGTTCTCCAGGGTTTTCGGATTTCAGGGCTTTCAGTGTTCGGATTCAGGTAGCTAATTGTGCTTGAAAAGAGTGGAGTTCACTTAACTATTAACTCAGGTGCCGAAGCTGTCGAAGCATAACAATTATATAATCCTGAATACTCGAAAGCATATAGTTCTTCAATTCTACTGCGAAGGCTTGCAATAACTTAAGGAACATTCCTTCATCGAGGGGAAAAGCGGGCTCTTGGGAAGTCACCGCCGGCAGCTGTTGCAGGCGCGGGCTTTTCCCAACGTCGAGACGCCCGAGAAGGCACAAACTTGGCTTTGGGGATTTAAGGCCCCGAGTCCTGGCCCTGAAGAGCCGGCAAAACCCTCAGATCCGTAAGACCCCAACCCTGAACCTGAATGGCTTCACTTTGGGGCTAAACCCAGAACTGCCGCACCATACCCTAGACCTGTTGCTTCGGGCTGGTAAGGAGGTGGCTTCGTTTCTTCAGACATGGCTTGGTTTAGGGTTTAGGGTTTGTGGTCTTAGGGGCTTAGGGGTTTAGGGTTTAGGTTTTAGGGTTCGGGGACATTCCGAGTGGAGGTCAGCTGCAAGCGCCGCCTGGTGCAGACGAACTCCATGGAGGTACGAACCTGTGGAGAAGAAAAGGGATTTGTTAAATCCCGAGCCTTCCATTCTCAGCGCTGGACCCGGAACCCAGAGCCGTAAACCCTGAACCCCCGAGCCTAAGCACTGAACCCTGAGCCGTAAACCAAGCTCCCGGAGTAGGGTTGTCATCTGTCTGGGCGATTCTCCCCTAGTTCGCAGGACTAGCACGAGCCTATGAAAGGTTTAGGGTTTAGGGCCTACCTGTAGCCGGAAAGACCTACCCTTTTAGGGTTCCTTATTATGGTTTCTATATACAGGTTCTGAAAAAGGTAGGTCTTTTGGGTTACAGGTAGGGTTTAGTGTTCCGTACTCGTCAGTTTGCCACATCTTCCAAGGAAGAGCAGCCTTGTTCGCTGATTCGGTGTGTCCTTCAGTTGCTTCGAGCACAGATGCAACAACGAGGGCTTCTTTCTAAGAGGGATCTCTAAGGGCTAGTTACTATAATATATAAGGGTTACTATGCGTGTTTGGCACAGGGACTATAAGGGGACATTTTTACTATGACCCTGGCTTCAAGCTCAACTCTAAGCACCTACCCAAAACGGTAAACCAGCCAGATTGAGCCCACAACCCTAGCCCTTCATCCAAGCAAAAAATTCTTCTTGAGTTTCTATCACAGCGGTCGCAATCTCTGATAGCTAGCGGCAAGTATGTGACACAGACCACGAGCAAGAGCAAAATGTGAAATAGTGCCATCCACAGAGCCCCATATCCCTTTATTTAAGGAGCACATCTTAAATCAAGAAATTCAGCCCGGTATAGATTATCGCATACTCATCAAACTGTGGGAGTATTGGGCCCTCTGGGTAATTGAGATGATGTCAGACATAGTCGTCGTCGTCGTCGTCGTCGTCGTAGTAGTAGTAGTAGTAGTAGTAGTGGCAACCTGAGATCTAAACGCTTAAATCCAGCAGAAACCCTGAAGTAACCGTAAACCCTGAAACCGTAAATCCGAAATCCCAAACTCCCGGCAGCGCCAGCCAGCTCGTCTCGGGGTGTCCGGAGGCGAAGCGGGCGGTTCAAAAGACACACAAGTCCTTGGAGGCCTTTCGTGTTTTTTCTTTGATTTGCTTGGCATTGGCTTTTCTTGGGGCTTTAGTTGGACTAAGCCCTGAACCCTGGTTTTGGGGCCTCAATGACCGCGATTGTTACTGCGACGACACTAAGTATTTTGAGCTTTAGGGTTTACCTGACCCTAAAGCACCTTTTTAGGATTCCTTCTTATGGTTCCTTATATAAGTCCTTAAAGGGTAGGTTCTTTAGGGTCTAGGTAGGGTTTAGTCCCGAATCTATTTTCCCAAGCTCTTTAGAGAATCCGTGTGAAAACTGAAAGCCCACAGGCACTTCCTTGGGCCCCCCCCCCTCCCGAGCGTTGGACGCTTCACGTCTATTTGACGCAATAGTTATAGTGTTTCTTATTGCAATTCCTACAGTTGCCACCACGTGCGGCGGCTCCTGGAACCCGGTAATGTATAGTTAAAGTTAGTTATAGCCAATTAGCCGCTGGGCCGAAGGTTTGGCGTGCCAGTACTTGAAAACATTTTGGATGTGCAGCCCGTCTGGTCCAGTCCAGATATTGCGAGTACATGGGGGCAAGCATTTGGAACGTGGTATTGAATCCCGGCTGGGGGAAGCCTTGTGGGCGGGCTGTTGAGTCTGGCCATTACCTCGTCCTAGTGGTGTTTGGGTGTCTCTTGGCGGTATTCTAGTTGTCGTGGTCGTCAAGGTCGTCGTGCTGCTCTGTGACTGTTGAGATCTGCGCTGGCATAATTTGGTTCGCATTGCGTGGGTTCAGTTTTAATTTGGTGGTGGTATTAGAAGTGTCGTCGGACGATCTGGAAGGCTGCATGGGGGAGCCACTGATTGGGTGAGTGCCCCTACTGCTTTAGAACGGTGACCTATAGCGGCCAGGAAAGACCCCTCATCAGACCCAGCGCGCCCAGCAGACCCAGCGGACAATTCCCTAGAAAGTCGGCCCGACCGCCCAGCGGACCCAGATCGGGCGGACCCAGCAGACTCAGCGGACAATTTCCCGGAAAGCCGGCCCCACCGCCCAGCAGACCCAGCGGACCCAGCAGACCCAGCGGACAATTCCCGACCCAGCAGACTCAGCGGACAATTTCCCGGAAAGCCGGCCCGACCGCCCAGCAGACCCAGCGGACCCAGCAGACTCAGCGGACAATTCCCTGGAAATTCGGCCCGACCGCCGCCCAGCAAACCCCGCGGAGACAAAGCAGACAATTTTCTGGAAAGTCGGCCCGACCGCTGCGCACAGCAGACCCAGCTGGCCCAACCGTCTGGAAAGTCGGCGGCGCCGCAGCGGACCCGGCAGATTCAGCAGACAATTCCTTGCAAAGTCGGCAGCGCCGCCCAGCAGCCCAGCGGACCAGACTCAGACAATTCTCTGGAAAGTTTGCCCGACAAGCCCTAAACTCCTAAACCCTAAACCCTAAACCCTACACCCCCTAAACCCTGAAGCCTTCGCAGTGACAAGCTGCCCGCAGGCGGACGCTCACGGGGCGACGCTGCAGCAGCCGAGGGCTTGGATGCGCATTGGGGATTTAGTTTTCGGATTCCTCTTGTCAACCCTAAACCCTAAGCCCTGGCCCTATAACCTGTTAAGGGTTCCTGTAAGGGTTGCAGAAAATTTTTATGTCTAGGACGATTCGGGCGGGGATTGTTCCAAATCGGCTTTCCTTCCCGGATCCTTTAAGGGATCTAAAGAGCAGAACCGGTTGAACAAAGGCCCAACTTATTCCATTATCTTCGGATCCTCTATGGGGTCTTTGTTTACGGCTTGGGGTTTCGAGCCAATGCTTTCAGCTAGTCGATGTCTGCTTGATGCATGCCACCCGTTGCAGCTTTAACGTTTAGGGTTTGGGGCTTGGGGTTTAGGGCTTGGGGTTTAGGGCTTAGGGCTTAGGGCTTAGGGCTTGGGGTTTAGGGCTTAGGGCTTGGGGTTTAGGGCCCAGGGTTAGGGTTTAGGGTTTAGGGCTTAGGGTTTAGGGCTTACGGTTTAGGGCTTAGGGTTTGCGGTTTAAGGGCTTGAGCATGTTAAGGGGGCCACTCCCTTTTTTGCCGCCTCTTTGTCTTAAGAACCTCTTCGGCTTGGCCTCCCATGTTCACTGTTCAGAGGTCCGTGAAAGAACAGGGTTTAGGGTTTTAGGGTTTAGGGTTTAGGGTTCAGGGAGAGAGGCCTTAAATGTCCGCAACCCTGGACACAACGCCCCAAAGCCTGAAAGGCCTGAAGCCGACCCACTGCCAGATTCCAGCATCGTTTCTATGCCTAGGTGCTGGGTATGTGTGCCGGCAGGCAAGATATCAAATGCAAGTAACTAGGCAGCCAGGAAGGGCTGCCGGTTGTGATTCACTGGGTGTAGCCAGTTCTGTATGTCACTTGTGTGCGTGCTTGTATCACGAATGTTCAGCACTGACCCCTAAACCCTGAACCTAAATCCCAAATCCGAAACCCCACGCCCTAAACCCTACACCCTAACCCTGAACCCTAAACCCTCAACCCTAAACCCTAACCCCTAAACCCGAAACCCTATACCCAGACCGTATACCCTAAACCCTAAGCCCTATACGCTGAACCCTACACCCCAAACCCTAAGCGCTGACATATCTGAGGCTCTTTTCCGGTATCGACCTCGTTCTGCAGCTTGTTGCTTCAAGGCAGCGCATACGGGGGGCCCTCTAAAGGGTACCATAGGGTTTAGGGTTTTAGGGTTTAGGGGTCCTCTAAAGGGTACTATAGGGTTCCTTCATCAAGGGTTCCGTTAAAGGGTACTATAGGCTGTAGGGTTTTACAAAGTACTCCAGGGTTCTACAATAGGGTCTCGTTTAAGGGTCGCTTTAAGGGTTTAGGGTTTCTTTCAGGTTCTCTCACACTTGAGGGCTTGTAGGATTCGATTTTAGGGGTGTGGGTTGAAGGGCTCAGGGTTTAGAGTGTTTCTCGGTTTGGGTCATAACACAGAATTTCCGAACAGGGGTCCCGATGGAAGGGGGCTGTGTTTCAGCGTTTCGGTGCGGGCTCCTCGCCGTTGTTTGTAAGGTGTAGGTTGGCTCAAGCCCCTCTACAACACCAGGGTATGCTGGGCCCCGAGTTCCTTGAACAGAGATACACACCTAGGATTTAGAGCTGGGGTGCACTAGATCAATATCGCGCAAGCTCAGCTTTCAATTCACCTTTGTGTTCAATCGGTCGACAACTTGTTCTATCCCGACTCAGCCGTAAAGCCTTAAACCCCGAAACCTAAACGGTTCTCGTAATTTTTTAACCTTACACATCTACAGACCCCTATAGACCTTGTGAATTTTCAATAGAGCCAGCTGCTACCTCAACCACACTTTGTAGAGCCCCAAACCAAAGAACCCCTCTGAACCATATGCCCTAAACCCTAAAGCAAGCCCTCAAACCTAACTCACATACCCCAAAGCGTAAAGCCCCTTACCAAGCTTTACCAAAGGGTGTTCCGCCAGGCAGAGGGACACGCCTTTCGAACAACTGCAAGAAGCCGTGCTGGTTGGACCCTCAAACCTTGCGCCGTTAATCGGGCTTCAAAAGGATACTGTGGCTTAGGGGCGATGGGTTTAGGTTGTAGGGTTGATGCCAAGCATTTGGCCCTTATGTACGTTCACACTTGTTCACTTTGGCTTGTGTGGCTGACGAGTTGCCGGCCTTTGCAAGATTTTCTGTACAGGACCGGAGGGCACAACGGCACGTGAAGTAGACAGCTGCACCAACCCCTAAACACTAAACTCTCAACCCCCTACAACCCGAGACATTCAGATGCCTTGCAAGAATCTGTACTGCATGTCCGCGGTATGCCCTGGACCCAAGAATTCCTATAATTTCGTCCAAACCCTTTAAGCCCCAAATGCTTGTAAACCCAATTCTAGAGCCCAAGCTACGCCCCCAAACTCGCAAGCCACTTTAGCCAAGTGACGATGTTAGAACTACAAGCCTGCAAAGCTTTAGGGGTTAAGAGTTATGGTTAAGGGGGTTTAGGGGTTTTAGGGTTTATGGTTTCGGCCTGAGCTTTTCAATCTCTCCAAGCCCTTTCACCCAGAGACCCGGATACCCTTTGAATAAGGATACCATCTTGACGATAGAGTTATGGAAGGTGGTTGCAGTGCGTAGTTGAAGCGTATTCGCCTCTTTGTGTATTGCATGAGGCGCACACCCGCTGCGACCTCACGGAGGAGCGGTTTCGGGAGGCTTCCGCCGGCTTCTGACTTCGTTTCTCGGGTTTGGTTTGCTTTCGCTGTAGGGGTTCCCAGTGACATCAAGGCCAAATAATGAGCTTCCAGGAAAACCCCTTCAGGGAATCCCGGGGAAGGAGACTCCTAAGGAAGGAGATGTTGGAGTTTCTAGGCTGACGGTTTCATTCGATCTTCTGTGCGGTTGAGCAGAGCCCATACACCCGGCTCGTCCTGGCTTACAGTCAATTGGGAGAAGGGGGGCCTAATTAGGTGGATCATATTATGGCCTCTACTCGAGCGTGTTCTTCTTTAACGTGTCCGCTTCCGAGTGAGCAGGGGGAAGAACACCAACACTGATGAAATTCTAAGGCGTAAGACCCCAAGTAGACCCAAACCTCGAACAACACCACACCGCACCACATGGAGGCAGGAGAGTCCCTCAACCATTGGGCGGGCGGGGGGCCGGGGGCCGTGGGGAACCTGGATCACATGAATATAAACATGATCATAAACGTGAGTTTATCTACGCATGAACAAATACATACATAATACATAACTACATGAATATCTGCATATACGTATAGGCACACTACACACATACTTACTTGTTTGTTTTTGTTCATGGGCTTAGTGTTGCTTGGTGTGCATCAGGGCATGGTTTGTTTTTGTGTTTCGCCTTCGTCCCCTAAACCCCAAACCCCAAACCCTAAACCCCAAACCCTAAACCCCAAACCCTAAACCTTAAACCCCAAACTCTAAACCCTAAACCCCAAACCCTAAACCCCAAGTAGAGGTGCTCTTTGTCGCCGATTGGATTCTGGCAGCTTACTGGGCCCAAGCCTCGGGGCAAGGCCAGGGATTCGAGGGCTTATAAACCCTAAACCCTAAACCCGAAGCCCTAAACTCTAGGGGTTTTAGGGCTCCTTTAAAAGGGAACCGATAAACTCTAAACCAGAAACCTTTAAAGGTGCCCTTTCAGGGTTCTTTCTTTAAGGGTTTAGGGTTTACTGTAGGGGTTCGCTACCTAAGCTTGAACAATTACCGAAACTACAGCTTAGGGGAAACGCTGTCCTACTTTTTGCGCCCCTGTACTAGGGTTTAGGGTCTCAGGCGTTTAGGGTTTAGGATATAGGGTTCAGGGTCTCAGGCCTTTAGGGTTTCGGGTTGCAAGTGCTTCGGGTTTCCGGCTGTTTTGGGCTTAGGGCTTTTTTAGGCTTAGACTTGGGGGTTTTCGGATACGCGAACGCTTAACAAGTATGGATACTGGGGTTTAGGATTTAGGGTTTAGAATAGGTTTATGGGGTACCTTATACCCCAGCGAGTAGAAAATCTAGTTCTCTATGGCTCATCTATTTGCAGGCATGCGGAGTTGCGTCATTGGTTCTGGGCTAGAGCGTTCCCTAAACCCTAAACCCTACTCGCTAAACCCTAAACCCTAACCGCTAAGCCCTAAACCCTAAACCCCTAAACCCTAAGTCCTCAACCGGGGGACGAAAGGTTGATGGATCGAGGGCTCAGGGGTCTCTGTGGTTTAGGGCTTAGGTTCAGAAACGATGTGGGTCTTAAGGTTCGGCACTCATGATTTCAGGTCTACGGTCGACGGCTTCGATTTTCTGGTTCGAGGTCGGTGATCCGAGATTTATGGCTTGCGGTTTGAGGTGGAGGATTTCTGAGCGAAGGGGCCCTGCTTGGCTGCAGAAAACTCGTCTCACCACCGGTGAAGTCGTTGCAAGCGTACGACGTCCTGGAGGTGAACGCAGGTCCACGACAGAGTCAGTTTTAGGGCTAAGGATTTAGGTTTGAGGGTTGAGGTCTTGTTATTTCAGGTTTATTGGTAAGCATGCTTTCTCATTCATCTCTGTAGAGCTGCACCCAATCTGTCGCTTCAAGGAGGACGTTTTTTGGACGGAGGGGTTCAGGGTTTAGGGTTCTGGGCCTTTAGGACAGGATCTTAGAATTCTTGGAAAGGTTGTTGCTTTTTTGGGGGACTTGAAACCCTGCAGCCCAAATTTTCCTGTCTCCACACCTCGTCGTCTGCTCAAGACCTGCGACGATGATGTTACCATCCCAGGTTTCAGAGTTCAGCGTCCAGGGTTTGGTTTTAGGGTTTAGGGGGACCGTAGTAGCCTTTTTCAGAGGACCCCTATCCTAAACCCTAAACCCTGAGCCGTAGTACCCTTAAAGAAGGCCCAAAAATTTGGCTCCAGCTCACCACCCAGGTCGGACAGGGCGAGTCGGCCTACCTGACCGTCGAGCAGCGGGATGAGGCTATCATTGTGGGTTCATTGTTGAGGCTTTAGGGTTTAGGGTTTAGGGTGGGTTCATTGTTGAGGCTTTAGGGTTTAGGGTTTAGGGTGGGTTCATTGTTGAGGCTTTAGGGTTTTAGGGTTGGTTGGGTTCATTGTTGGCGCTTTAGCTGGGTCCTTGTTGGATACAATATTAACATGTTTGTTATAATAAAACACTAATAAAGATTACAAAATATCATTCTTAACATGGCCCCAGCAGGGAGCCAGTTAGGGTTGAGGGTTCCTTGCTTGGTGTTTGGATGTAGGGATCCTTGCTTCTTCCTCACGCCAGCCCAGCTGCGGTTACCGGGAATGCAACGTTTGCGTTGAGGTTGTTGTAGTTGTTCGTATGCTTCATCTTCTCTCGTGACGAAGGTATGAGGGAACGCGACCCTGGCGGCGACGACGACACGGTGATTTAGGGTTTACGGTTGAGGGTGTGGACGAGAAGCCGCCGAAGACAAGCCGCGGGAAAGGGAGCCACAAGTAAGAAATGGAGGAGACGTCTCACAGTGCAGCGCAGTGCCCTAAACCCTAAACCCTAAACCCTAATACCCTAAGCCCTAACCCCTATCTTCAGAGCTCGAAGGCTCAGGGGACTCAGCAAGTCTGGTTTGCGTGGTCACTACAGCGGGTTACTGGAGCTACACGTCCTTAAAAACCCGAATCACGGTATTAATTCTGCTTCAAGCGTCCTCGTCAACACATGCGGACTTAAGTAAGTAACAACACCTCAACCGTTCCCTCTGGTGCTCTTGTATAGCTCACGGCAGGTGTTGCAATCCCACGTGCAGACAAGCTATCAGATGAAAGCGGCTCTTCAGTGATGGAGTCATGGCTTTCGTCGGAAAGGGCAATGTTGGGTTGAGGGTCTTTGGCCGTTTCTCTCCCGTCCGAACCCAATGAGCTGTCACGTGCATGAGAACCAAGAACCTTGCCCGAAACCTTTCTCTCTACACTCTCAATCCCCAAGCTCCTAAGCCTAATCAGCCTAGCCCAAAGCCACCCGACCGTCCATCCGTTTCGGACAGGATGGAAAGCACACGCGGCCCCAGGCTGGGCCATTGGCATGCCTTGATGTTAGGTTCGAGATTTATGCAAGAACCCATTACAAAACTGCTGCCCTAAAAACGGGGTTCCTAGTGCCTGAAACTCCAAACCCACATCCCAAACCCTAAACCCGGAACCCTGAACCCTAAACCCTAAACCTGGGGATTTTGCAACCAAAGGTTTCGGAGACCCTACACGCTAGGCCCTAAACCCTTGCTCTCGGGTTCCTGCATCAAATACTGTAGAAACCTAAACAGTTATCATCATAAGAAAGGGGCCTTAATAATTAGAATAGGGTTTGGGGGTATACTGTACTATAATTTTGATAAGGAGCCCCCAAAACCCTATTCTAATTATTAAGGCCCCTACATTAACTCCTCCCGTCTCCCTATTCTAAATCCCTGAACCCTAAACCCTAAACCGTAAACCCTAATAAACCCCAAACCCTGGTCTAGTTACTAAGGCCCCTAAATTGCACGTTCAGACTAGGCGACCCTGAGCTTAAAGGCACTCCTACGTCCTACGTTTTTGAAGCCTTGACCCTAAGCCTATGAGTCGGGTGTAGGGTTCAGGATTCAGGGTTCCGTACACCTTAAAGTGCCTAGCTAGCGTAAGGCTTTGTGGTTTTTGTGGGTTTAGGGTTTGTGCAAATGCCTCGAGTCGTCTAGTGTGGCTTGCAATCTTGGGTTCACCGAAATCGTGAAGCCACGCCGCAGTCCATACCCTGAGGCTCGCAACACATGTACCCTCAAGCTTTATACCTAAACCAAGCATTCTAGCGAGACCACTCTAAATCCTTAAAGCCTTGAACCTTGAAGCCCTGACCTTTCGTCGACGAAACCCTAAGCCCCAAACCCCAAAACCTCAAAACAGCAAACTCCACAATCTCAACAGCCAAAGGGTGGTGAGCTGACTGCACGGAAAAATCGGTGGGGGTCCCAGCAGCGAACACCGGCACCGGGCTGAGGTTTAGAGCTTAAGGGTTTCGGGGTCTAACGGTTTAAGGTTTAGGGGTTTTAGGGGTTGACAGCTTTGGGGTTTAGTGGTTTAGGGTTTAGCTTGGGGCGTGGGCCTGGTTCTGTTGCAGGTTGGGGTGGGTTTCATGGAGTGTTCTAACTACTGTTCGAAGCGTCTGTTTGGGAGACAAATCTGCTGAATCTACTTATGGAGTATAGCTGTTAACCCCTAAACCCCAAAAGGCTAACCCCAAAACCCTAAACCCAAGAACTCTAGGACTACTCTCCAGTCTTGCGCAAGCCCTTGGGATGAATCGCTGTGCGCAGTTTCGGGGCTTCAAAAGGCCGCGAATATTGAAAGGATCAAGGGCCGTTTAGGGTTTAGGGTTTACGGTCGAGGGATTAGTGTTTGAAAAAAGTTCCTTAAACGAATTCCGAAGGTGTTCTATAAGGTTTTAGGATGGGGCTTCTCGTTGTAGTTAAGGCACTCGGTTTCTTCGTCCCCTGATCTTCAAAACACCGCCTGCCAGTGCTTTGAACGCAATGCCCTACATTTAGGAATCAGGGTTTAGGTATCATGCCGGCAACTGAGCTTGAAGTTCGTACTGTGTCAATCCAGCATTCAAGCCCAGCAAATCTCAAGCCCGTTTAAAACCGAAACCATATACCCGACACCCAAGCCATGAATTCCGAAGCCCTAGCCATCAAGTTCTTTAAACACAAACACACACACAGACACAGACACACACACACAGAGACACAGACACACACACAGAGACACAGACAGACA
>CAJNJA010014068.1:0-12384 GCA_905231915.1 Symbiodinium necroappetens | reverse complement strand
AAAAAAAAAAAAAAACCGAAACCCTGAAACACCCTAAAAACCCTAATCCCTAAAAAACCCTAAACCCTAAAATTCCTAAACCCTAAACCCTAAAAAAACCGTAAACCATAAACTCTAAACAACCCAAAACCCTAAACCCTAAACCCCCCAAAAAACCCTCAAAACCCTAAACCCTAAAAATCCCTAAAAACCCTGAAAAACTTTAAAAACCCGTACAAAAACCCTTTAAAACCCTAGAACCCGAACTCCTGAACGCCCAGGCCTTACATCCAGGTCACCGGGCCCGATGGGGCTCCGAGCCGGATGCCGCTCTACTCCGCTAGGGGCCCAGCCGGTTTAGGGTTTTTTTTTGGGGCTTAGGGTTTTTCAGGGCTTTGTAGGGTTTAGGGTGTCTTTTGGGTTTAGGGTTTTTTTTTGGGGGGTTTTAGGGTTTAGGTTTTCTAAGGTTTAGGGCTTTTTTAGGGTTTAGGGTTGTTTAGGGTTTGGGGCGTTTAGGGTTTCGGGTTTCGCGTATAGGGCGATTAGGGTTTAGGGTATTTCGAGGTTTCAGGTTTGGGAGAGTAGGTTTAGGGCTTTGGGTTTAGGTTTGATGCAGGTCAGTGAGTCGGAGAGCATGTGATATTTATTTATGTGGGGCCCCTAGGCTATGGGACTCTGAGATTCAGAGTGAAGGGGCTCAGAGTCTTGGGGTCTACGGTGTTTATATGTACCCATAGGCTCCATCGTAGTTCCTTTTCGGGACTACCTTTTAGGATTCTTTTTCCACAAACCACAAAAGGGAACTACTATGGAGCCTATGGGTAGTGTGTAAGCCTTTCATGTGGAGGGTTTCAAAGGCTAGCTCCCTGAAGTGCCAACACCGGCCAAAAGCCGTTTCCCTCGCAAGGTCGACGACGGCTCCGGGTAAACCCTAACCACTTCTAAACCCTAAACCCTAAACTAACCCTAAACCCATATATAACCCTAAACCCTGGCCCTAAACCCATTAAGCTTCAAACTCTAAGGACAATTTCGGCTAAAGGCCAAAGGCCAAGCTCCAAACTCTTAAAGCCAAAGCCCTGAGCCCTAAACCGTAGACCCTAAACTCGTCAGCCCTACCCATAGGCCCTTAGGTAGTTCCTTTTTGTGGTTTATATTTAGAATCCTATAAGGTAATCCCAAAAAGGAACTACTTAGGGGCCTATGGGTATGCCCTGAACCCCAAGCTGAGGTCTTGAACTCTCAATGTCCATGTAAGCGTCTTGTCGCATATACGTCGACCCGGAAGGTGCCATATAGGATCCCCTTTAACGCCTGCATACGTGCTACGTAGGTGCCAGGACCCGAAACCCTAAACCCTAAAGCCTTAGCCTCATATGCCATAAAAGTTGAAACCCGTATACCCTAAACCCCGAGGCGCGAAGCCTTATATACCCCAAAGCCTAAACCCTCAACCCTCTCCTCGTGGGCGTTCCATACTTCGTGCAGACGAAAAGAGCCCCTAAAAACCAAAAAAAAACGAGAAAAAACTAAATTGCCAAACCCCCACAAACCCTAAACCCTAAACCCCTAAACCCTAAACCCTAAACAACCCTAAAACCCATTGCCATCCAAGCCTTTAGGTGCTCCAGATGGTCCGGCAGCACGGCGAAACGCAGCAGGCCCCTGGAGCTTCCAGACACTCTTTAGGGTTTATAGGGTTTATAGGGTTTATAGGGGTTGTTAGGGTTTTTAGAGTTTTTAGGGCTTACAGGGTTTATAGGGTTTATAGGGTTTATAGGGCTTATAGGCTTTATAGGGTTTGGGGTTTAGGGTTTTTAGGGGTTTGTAGGGCTTATAGGCTTTATAGGGTTTGGGGTTTAGGGTTTTTAGGGGTTTGTAGGGCTATTAGGGTTTCAAGGGGTTTATAAGGCCCCCTTTGAAAGAGGTCTCCCAAAGGCTCCATGTACCCATATAGGGTTCCTTTACGGGTTACTATAAGGTCGGTATAAGGGTTCCTTTAAGGGTTCTATAGGGTTTGGGGCTTGGGGTTTGAGGGTCCATGTACCCATCTAGTATCTACCTAGGCCTTAAAGGGGTTCCTATATAGGTACCTTAGGGTCTAAGTATATACTATATGGGTACATGGAGCCTTTGGGTCTTTGAAGAAGGGATCCGGGTTCTTGGGGTATAGGAAGTGGGGTTTAGGTTGACATGTTTACGGTTTAGGGGGCTTTAGGGAGGTAGGGGTAACGGGTTTAGGGTTCATAGGGGACCAGGGAAGATAGTAAGTAGGTTGCAGCATGTGACAGTTGGGGTTGTAAAGTATTCCAAGTCGGATTCCAAGTGTGATATCCTTCTTTATACTTAGTGGCCCAGGTGACGTCGTCAGTAGGTTATAAGTAGAGTTATAAGTACCCGAAGCCCTAAACCCCTAAAGCCTTAACCCTAAACCCTAGAAGCACCCCAAATGGAGTTATCCCAAATTATAATCCATTTTGTAACCGACTTCCTAAGTCTGCTGGGCATCTCAGTATTATCTGTGCTTCAATCTTCCGATGTCGGGCAGTAAGTGGGGCTTTCAGAAAATGTAGGATTCAGGGGTTTAGGGTTTAGGGTTTATGCAAGAAGCAGAAACTAGGCTATCAAGATCTTTAACAACAAGGATACAATTGCACAGAGGACCCGCATCAAGGTCCCTTACTTTCTGGATTCTGGAGTCCCTACAGAAAATTGCTCCCTGACTGCCACGCCTAGGTCCTGTAGGAGGCCTGTATCATCTTCAAACCAAGGCAACAATCCGAAAGGTTTCTCTCTGGGACTGTTAATATAGGGGCCGAAATGATTACAAGTACTATTTCGGGGGTTCCTTATTATACTTACAGTATAATTGTATACTATACCCCAAAACCCCCTATTCTAATTATTAAGGCCCCTATATTAGCTTAGGATTCAGGGTGACCCGAAACTTCCAATGCTCCTCAGAGGTGGGGGCTTACAGTAAGGGTTTAGGGTTTAGGGTTAGGGGGGTTTAGAGTTTAGGGGGTTTAGGGTGGGTTTAGGGGTTTAGGGGTTTAGGGTTTAGGGGCCCCTGCAGTCGCTGTATTTGTATACCATAATTTACCCCACGAATCTTATTCCAAGTGTTACAGCCCCCATGCTGCCTCAACGGGGTTCGAACAAACCCAGGCACAAGAATGAACAGACAAAGAAGCGCATGGATTTCAGCTTGTCCTACCAGAGTCCTGAAAATCCTCACACCTTCACTCAGCCCGAAAGCCCTCAGATTCCGAAGGCCCCAAACGCTAAGGGCCAAGACATTAATAAGAATCACATCCTCCCCCAAACCACGAAGCACAGTTGCACGGTCCTAAACCCGAGTGCTTAATTATTCGTGGGCTTCATGCCTGAAGGAATGAGGCCAGCAGAGTAATTGCCCAGAGACTCCAAAACCCCTTAATTAAGGAGTAGACCTCAAATCAAATTAGGGTTCCTAGTATATAGTTTAAGGTATATTCCTTAATTAAGGGGTTTTGGAGTCTCTGGGTGTGACCAATGATGATCTTGCGCGGCAAAGAAGCCATGTTTGAGATGTGGGACCCGGGAAAAAACTGGGCACTGCCAGACCAGGCACTTCCACATGCAATGCCCAGCCCTGTAAACCCTAAACCCTAAACCCATAAACCCTTATAAACATAAACCCTAACCCCACAAGCCCTAAATCCTAAACCCATAAAAACCTTGTACGCCCCCTTGAGAAGCAGTCGGGAAACCCGCTGGGAAAGCCATATGAAGTAGAAGCCCAAAGCTTGGAAACCCAATAGCCTCTATCCTTAAGACTGACGTAGAGGGAACCCCCAGCACTACTTGGCCTTAATCCGGTTTCCAACTTTTTTGGGGGCGTTACTTTACTTTACCCAGAGACTCCAAAACCCCTGAATTAAGGAATATACCTTAAACTATGCTAGGAACCCTAGTTTGATTTAAGGTATACTCCTTAATTAGGGGGTTTTGGAGTCTCTGGGTATCTGTCCCTTTCCAAAGGTGGGCGCGGACGGCCGGACGATCCAGGCCGTACTTGGTGCGGGAGGTCGTAAGGTTTTTGTGTAGATTGGGCTTAGGGTTTAGGGTTTAGTGTTTAGGGCGTTTTCGCAGGGGCCCTTAGACTCTTGATGCTACTTAGCAACGACCGCGGCTTGACTTCGGGTTTTGTCGGGGGGTGGGGGAATGTTGGCGGGCTCTGAGGTTCTATAAGGGTTTTGTAAGTTTAGGGTTCAGGGCAGTTCAGGGTTAAGGGTTCAGGGTTAAGGGTTTAGGGTGTAAGTTTACAGACGGCTTTTTGAATTAATCATGGGTTTACTTGGGGTAGAATAACGGTTCCTGGTATTGGTAATCCCCTGTTTATTGAAAACTTTAAGACTTTAAGCCTTTCCCGTACTGCTTGAGGGAGATATGGATCTACCTAACTACGCGCTCCTGTCACCAACGAGGGCAACCAGCCGAACACCAACGCCATCCCTGTCACCAACGAGGGCTCTGAAAGCGATGCAACCCTAAACCCTAAACCCTAAACTCCCTAAACCCTAAACCCTAAACCCTAAACCGCTGATTCCCTAAACCCGGGTTCAGACGGTCCTTGCGATCGGGCCGGAGCTGGTTGCCCATTCGGATCCGGGAGTTCTGTCCCCTAACGCTTGGATACTGCCCCCACTTAGTAACCGGGTAATTATAAGTTGTATTCATTTTATGGATATTTACGGCCCTTAACAGCAGTTAATTGTATTCATTCTATGGGTATATACGGCCCTTAATAGCAGTTAATTGTGTTCATAATGTGGGTATATAAGGCCCTTAATAGCAGCCGTATGGGGGGGCAGTGCCCAACCTAGCTCGGTCCTTCGATAGCTCCAAGAGGTGGGGAGTGATCCCTAGACCCTAAACCCTAAACCCTGAACCCTGAACCCTAACCCCTAAACCCTATCCTCAGTTGGGCAGTACAGGATGACTCCTTGGCGGCGTGGTGGCCCACCGGGATGGGGAGTAGGATGGGCTTTTTGGGCTTATAGGGTTTACCCATAGGCCCCTAGGTAGTTCCTTTTTGTGGTTTATATTTAGAATCCTATAAGGTAATCCCAAAAAGGAACTACTTAGGGGCCTATGGGTAGGGTGTACTCTGTTGCATCACGCTGTGGCACATGGATCGCATGCTGTCATGGCACTTATACTCGTGGATGAGGGCGTGCAGCCCAACATGGTGTCGAACACCTTAACACTGCACTCCCATAAGCCACACGGTAATGGCATGTCACCATTAAAACGCATTCGTAATACAATGGTCAACACACGCTGGAACAAACAATGGAACAAGCAAGCAAGCACGCACTGATGCACTCATGCACAGAGACGCATACACACTTACACTTAGACTTACACTTATACTTACACTTTCACGTATACTTACATACACAGCCTAAACCCTAAACCCTAAACCCCTTAACCAATGGAAACCAAAGAGACGAATCCCCCAATTCCTCCGGCGGGCAGGCGCTTCCCACGCGAAAGTTCGCTGGAGGCCACCAGTCGAGCAAACGGTCTCTCAGTTTGGGGCTTCTAGGTTCTGTATGTATAATCTACGTGCATATATATATATACATATATATATATAGAGAGAGAGAGAGAGTTGTATATTAAAGGTTAGATGTACAGTGTGTGTGTGTACATATATATATATATACCTACCTATTTACCTACCTACCTACCTACCTACCTACCTACCTCCCTCCCTGCCTGCCTGCCTGCCTGCCTACCTACCTACCTACCTACCTACATACATACATACATACATACATGTTTACATACATACATACNNATACATACACATATATACATATATATGTATGTATAAATCACCGGTTAGAGTTTCAGGATTCCGAATTCCTGTCTTCGGGTGTACCCTCCACCCGAAAGCCTCAGACCTACGTTGCGGCCGCCGGGGTTGGTGAGGTTCGGCCCTTCGGGTTTAGGCCTTACCTAAGGGTTTAGGGTTTTAGAGTTGAAGGTTTTTAGGGTTTAGGGTTAAGGGTTTAGAGTTTGGGGTTAAGGGTTAGGGGTTTAGGGCTTGAGGTTTTAGGGTTAAGGGTGTAGGGCTTGAGGGTTAAAGGGTTTTTGGTTTAGGGTTAGGCCAAGGATGCTGCAGCTGTGGTGTTCTCTAGGGGGGCTACATGAATTTGAAATATGGAGCGGACATTTAAATATTGGAGCGGCTGTAAGGGGCGAGAGGACCCAATGATTAGGTACTTGGGCTTAGGATAGTAGTCATAAAGGTGAGTATTCGGGGGAGTCTATGATGAAAGGTACTTGGATCTCCAGGGCTAGAAAAAACGAGAACGAGGCCCTGTACCCTATATGGTAGATCCTGCACAAACATGGGCACATAACATGATGAAGCGTTCCCCAGACCCGAAGTCCTAACCAAAGCTTTACTTAAGCCCTGCAAAGCATGTGCATAGGACACGGCCCCCCACTCACTCAGTTGGTGAACAAGACTTATGACATAGATATGTGAAGACCTTATCAGTAGCCCTAGTATAGACTGTTAACATCTGGGGGGAGGGGCCAGCCTTTGCGGCTCAGGTGAGGCAGCTGCTGCAGATGGCACTCGCTGTGAGATCTGCATGGAGGATATCGTGTGGGTTTAAAGGGTTTCCGAAAGCTTTGATGAAGAGTGTTGTATGGTTTTCCGGGCTTCGTAAGGTTGCCATGTTTTAAACGCAGTTGTAAGCTGATAGTGTAGACCCTCATGCATGCAGCCGCCTTCCCTATTAGAAGAGATACTCATTATCGTAGGGATCATGAAACAAGGCCTTTGATGCAAGGGGTAAGTTGTTAACAGTTAATGAGTGCCCCACATTGCTTCGAACTTAAACTTTCTAGCAGCTTCATGGCATGTTCAAGCTCTAAGCCCCAAGCCGCAAGCCGTTGCAGCTGTATGATTGAGGGTTTCAGGGCCTGCTTAGCCCTGAGCGCGGGATGCATGGCGAAGCGTTGAAGCAGAACATCGCAAGCCGCAGACTTAGGGGATCCGGGATTGGGGCCCTCAACTTGCCCTAACCCTTAAACGGTTTAGGGTTTAGGGTTTAGGGGGCCGAAACCCAAAGAAAGAAAGCCAAGCTGGTGAAGGGTGATGGTGATGCGCAAGTGAATGAGTGGAGGAGTCCAGCTTGCTGGCTCATGGAACCCCAAACCCCAAACCCTAAATTAAACCCTAAACCCTAAACTCTAAACCAGGCTTTCTGGTGCAAGCCCCTTAGAGCAGCACTGGACACTTCGCTCAGGAGTTTAAGGTGCATTGCATTTTTTCAAAATCCCGAAGAGCACGAGTCAGTCGAGCTGTATATACTCAGTTAGTGGGGTGTAGGCTTATAGGGCTTAACAAAGCCCTAAACCCTAAACCCACTTAGGGTAGGCTTGAAAGGCTAAGAGACCCTCTGATCTGCAGATTTTAGGCCTCAAGGCACCTGTCATGTGCACTTTATGCCGTCATCTGCAAAACCCAAGCCCGAAGGCTCTATGTACCCATATACCTAGACCCTAAAGTACAGGAAATTCTCTAGGGCCTAAGTATAGGGTTTAGGGTATACGGGTACATGGAGCCTTTGGGAAGGCCAGAGCTGGACTTGCGAATGCCACTGGCCGCGGACGTGTTTCTCCGGTTGCATGACGACAGCTGGATGGTGGGGCGCCAGCCTCACAGTCGGTATAGGGTCTAGGGCTGTCGAAATATCATGGAAGTTTGCATTGCAAAAATGCGGCACGGCGCTTACCGGGCACAGCAGAAGCAGTGCCAGCTGAAGGCAGCGTCGGATTAGTATCTTTCAACTCGCGGGACCAAGGTATATGTTTTCAAGGGGGGCAGGGCCTAAGATTCAGGGTTTAGGGTTCATTCTTCGTTTGGTTCGTACGCACATGAAGCTGACGAAGATTCACCCGGGTACCTTCCACAAGCATCTACCATAAGCTCTTCGGGGCTTGTGTTTTGTTTCTGTAGAAGAGCCGAAGAACCCAGTGTTGCATGCTGTCTCAATATATAGTGATGTCGGTGGCCAACAAACACATACCCGTACGCAACCCACGTGCCGAGCTCCCATGCCACGCCCAATGTC
The DNA here is from genome assembly GCA_905231915.1 of Symbiodinium necroappetens. Lineage (NCBI taxonomy): Eukaryota > Dinophyceae > Suessiales > Symbiodiniaceae > Symbiodinium > Symbiodinium necroappetens. The sequence goes on along the minus strand of CAJNJA010014068.1, from coordinate 4,264 downwards.
ATTTAACACCGATTATTAGGCAAGCACATTGAAAGCAATCATCCCTTATCATGTGTACACAAAGACATATGACCCATACCCTAAACCCTAAACCCTTAACCCCTAAACCCTAAACCCTAACCCTAAACCCTTAACCCCTAAACCCTAAACCCTACATACTGCTATCGTTTTCTGGGCCTTCGCCCTGAGCGATCCCTTCTTGAAGGACTTTGCCGAAGGGGACGAGCTTCGCACTCTTCCGTGCCTCCTGGCCGCCCTGGCTTCGGGGGTTTAGGGTTTAGGGGTTTAGGGGTTTAGGGGCTTGCCTTCAGGGTACAGGGGTTTGCGGGTCATTTTTGTTGGGCTTCGGTGGCTTAGGATTTATGTTTTTAGGGATAAGGGGGTTTTAGGGGTTGCAGGGGTTTGCGGGTCATTGTTTAGGGCTTCGGTGCCTTCGGACCTTAGGATTTAGGTTTTTAGGGAGGAGGGTTCCACGACCAGAGCATAGCACAAGTTCCCTCGACCCTGCCCTGAACCTTAAACCCCTAAACCCTAAATATTGGGTCAGAGTTAGCCATTTCCCAGGTCTGCGGTTGCAGCTCTACCGTTGCGAGAGGCTTTGAAAGAAGTATAAACCTTGAAGCCTCCAGCAGTTTAGGACCTTAGGATATTTAGGGTTTAGAGGTTTAACGGGTTTAGGATTTAGGGTTTAGGGTGTAGGGCTTAAAGTTTAGGGCTTAGGGAGAAGAGGAAGCCTAGGCGAAACACCGACATCGCCATTTCCAATGAGCATTATGCGCATCATCGTCATCATCATCATCGTCATCATCATTGTCATCGTCCTCCTCCTCATCGTCATCATCATGATCTCATTGTGACTTCGGCAAGTTTGCCTAAGCCCCAAACCCTAAACCAAAAAAGTCCCTAACCCCTAAATCCTAAACCAAGAAGTCCCTAAACCCTAAATCCTAAACCCTAAGCCGTGACATGGAGTAAACCAGGGGCCTTGCTTCCCAATCGGTCACGGCCCTAGTTTAGGGGCCTCTAATAATTACCTATACTATTTTTTTTTTTGGGGGGGGGTTCCTGATTATAACTGTAGTATAGTATAACCCCCAAAACCCTAAAGCCCTAAAGCCAAAAACCCTGAACTAAACCCCAAAAGCCCTGTTCTAATGATTAAGGGGGTTCCTATTTCTAGTTGAAGGTATAGACCCTTAATTGAGGAGTTTTCCCTAAACCCTAAACCCTAAACCCTTTTGGAGGCTCTGGGATTAAGGCCCCTGTATGACGTCCATGCCTTGTGAGCCTAGGCATCTTGGAGGACCGGGGTTCCTTTCAAGGGGATCTTTAAGGGTTCCTGAAATGCGTCTCTAAGGGCTCCTCTGAACCCTAAACCCTAAACCCCTCTGAAAGGGGGTTTAGTTGAGAGTTCAGGGGGTTTAGACTTGAGAATTGAGGGCTTGGGGCTTAGAGTTAAGGGGGTTCGGAGCTGACGGGTTCTAGTTGAGGGATGATTAGGGTTTTTAGTGTTTTAGGGTGTAGGGCTTAGGCCTTAGGGTTTTGGGGGTTTAGGGTTTAGGGTTTGGGGACACCTTAGTCAGAACATGAAGGTTTGATGGTACGAAGTGATGGCTAGTAGGAAGAGCCACGTAGCGACAATCATTAGGAGTAGCAGTACCCTTAGGGTCCAAGCAGTCCTTATTTATGGCTATTGGTATCCAACATGGACCCAAAGTCCTGTAACAGGGAGTACTTGGACCCTTAGGGGTAGTGTACGGCCCTTGGACGACTTGTTTAGTTTTTGATCGGATGGTTTGGTGTTTTGGGTTCTTTTTGAGTTTATAGAGATCTGGCAAGCTTTTGCGGTAATACCTGCCGGGTTTAGGGTTTAGGGTTTAGGGTGCTGCTTATCTCCTAAAGGGTCAGAGAGTAGTACAGCAAGGCTTCCATCTCTTCCACTCCAAGTGCATCGATCAGTGGCTGCAGGCCATTCGTGTCAAAAAGCGGTGTGGGCTTCCTGGGTTTAGGGCTTACCCATAGGCTCCTTAGTAGTTCCTTTTTGGGATTACCTTATAGGATTCTAAATATGAACCATAAAAAGGAACTACTTAGGAGCCTATGGGTAGGGCTTTCGGACTTAGGGTTTGGGGTGAATGTTTGTGGGTTTAACCTTTAGGGTGTAGGGCTGGTCCTTCGGAAAGACTATACAATCACAAGCCCTAAATCGTAGAGCCCTAAACCGCGCAACGTAAGACTGAACGTTTATGGACAAGGGGTCTGAATCAATTGCGATAATTCCCCCTTTTCAACCCTATAAACTCAAAACCCTAAGCCCTAGAATTAGAGATTTCCTTAATAGCCGGTACCCCGCGCCTCAGCTGTGAGTCCATATATATCGCTACGTATTCGTTCCTGGAAAATACTGCCTCCAAGCCTTAAGCCTTCAGCCCGAAGCTAAACCCTGAGGCCCCTAAACCCTAAACCCTAATATTTAAGACCCACCCCTAAACTCTAAACCCCTAAACTCACAACCCTAAATCCTAAACCCTACTATTTAAGCCCTACCTCTAAACCCCTAAACTCACAAGCCTAAACCCTAAACCCTACTAAACCCTGAGCCCTGCACCTTAGGCTCTCCTGGCAGGTTAACAGCATTTGCCCGATTTGTCGGCACAAAGTGGGGAGCTGATGGCGACAGTGTCAGGAGCTGCCGGGATCTCCGCAGGATCTCGAACTTAAGAAGGGAGGTGAGGGTTTCGGTCCAGTGTGTTGTTATTGGTAAAATGTCTAGTGCTAGCCCTGGGGGGTTTAGAGTTTAGGGTCCAAGGTATTAGTGATACGGTTCTGTAGGCTTCCCGAAGACAATAATAATAATGATAATAATATCAAAGTTTAGAGTTCTCCAAATTCAGGCGCGTACCTTATGTCGGCACTGTAGGTCTCACTTAACTACTAGTAAAGAGTCAAGGCACTGAAGCATGCATACGATTGTATGCTTAGACGCTGAAGGCTTGGCTGCCAATGCAAATTCGGATCTTACCAGCAGCATTAGCGCTGCTGTTTCTCAGAAGACTAGGTCTTAGTTGAGTGTTTACTCAATTTGCCTAGGCTCCCATGTAGGACCCTTTTGCCTTTTTCATTTGGGAGGTCTCCTTATTCACGCCGAATATTAGGAACATGCAAGGGTGCCCTGATTATTAAGGGGTTATTGGGGAACATATAGATACCCTATACGATACGCTCAATGCGGGGCAAAAGGAACGTCAAGGAACCTGCAGGACAGTGCTGCAAGATCCAGGGATGTATTGAGACGTACCCTAAACCCTAAACCCTAAACCCTAAAACCCTAAAACCCTAAACCCTGAACCCTAAACCCTAAACCGTAAACCCTAGCTAGTTGAGTGTGCAGAACTTGTTGTGTAGATCAAGCGCCGTCATTCGACGATAGCCATGTAGCAAAGCACTAGACTCCCATATATAGATGCCGTATAATCTAACAATATAGTACAAGTTTTATATACATATATACATACATATATATATATATACATATACATACATATATATATACACATATACATATATATATACACATAGATATACACTAGCATGATTAGCCACCTTATCCGTGCAGGATCTAACACTCTTCTAGTCAGGTAGGACATTTCTTCCTGCACTCGGTGCTCTGCCTGGGCCTGTATTGATTCTGTGCGCTTGAGATCCCGAAGAGGGGCGCAGACGAAGAAGTCCTCCAAACTTTTAGCAGTCGCATCTGTTGCCGGGATGGTGGGACGTGGAAGCTCGGTCTGCTAGGTTTTTCAGACACTAAGCCGTTTAGGGTGGCAGGTGTGAATGAGGGGCATTCCACAGCCTGGTCTTCACAATGGCCGTCATCGTGACACACTGTCACTGCCACCGCCGTCATTAGCCCCCGCATCATCACCAGAATCAACATCAATTCCAGCACACCAGTATTACTATTGGAGTTGGGCGGTGAAATTTGGACTTACCTTAAACATAGACCCAATTGGGCCACAAGACTAAACCCCAACAACTAGCAAAACCCCAAGATCCCACCCTAAACCCTAAACCTCAAGATCCCAGGCCCTTAAACCCTAAACCCCAAGATCCAGGCATAGCTTCTCTCACGAAGCACAGCCTGAAACCCACATCTCCCTCAGAAGCTCCAGTACATCTATATCTCTCTCTCTCTCTCTCTCCCTCTCTCTCTCTCTCTCTATATATATATATATATATGGGTACCCCCCCTATATGGGGTCCC
>CAJNJA010014067.1:0-12384 GCA_905231915.1 Symbiodinium necroappetens | reverse complement strand
TTGTTGCAAGCTCCAAAAGCCTAAACCCCAAAGCCCAAAACCCCAAACCCTTGTTGCAAGCTCCGAAAGCCTCCCACCCTGGGGGCTGGACCGGGGAAGAGGATTGCCACCGGCAGCTTCTTGGTGGTAGACTGTGCAGAGCCGGCGCGTGGGATTTTAGGGTTTGGGGGGTATAGGGCTCCTTATAAAGGGTGCCTTTAAAGGGATCTATAAGGCTGTACTATAAGAGTTTCCGGTGTAGGGGTGTAGGGCTTCGGGTTTAGGCTTCAGCTTTTGGGGTTCGGGCTTTCGTGTTTAGGGTTTTGCTTCTGTTGCTACGTTTACAGAACCGCAGACTCAGCCAGGGATGATAATTCCAAACTGTATGGTTTAGGGTTTAGGGTATGACACACACAGCTGGGACGCACTGGCTCAGTGTAGGTGGAGCCAAATTCCTCTCAATCTAGCAAAACCGCAACCTACTCAAGCCCTGCGCACTAAAAGGCACCAAACCACCCTAAACCCTAAACTCTAAACCCCTAAACCCTAAACCCAGATTAACCAGACAAGGTTCCGGGGATTGGGCTTTGGTGGAAGCCCCATTGTTCATGAAGGCTGGAGCAGGCATTAAGATTTATAGCTTCGGATTTGGGGTAAGGCTGCAGTTACGAAGCGAGAGTAAGGCTCAGGGCCTTCAGGGAATTGGGTTTCTTGCGGGGTCTTCCTTGTAAGCAGGTGTCATCATCGTTTACGTTTGTGCTTCCAGTGTCTAGGGCTTTCCAGACACCAAGCCAGACCAGCGGATTGAGAGGTGAGAAATGCAAGTTTGAGTCTTACATACCGGCTGAGCTTCGACTACTGTTGATGCTATGAATCCTGCATTACCGTAGGGACCCTAAACTATGGAAATTATGGTACGGTCCTTATTATGGGCCATGCAGGATGTATATCCGTTTGGGGCCTATCGTTTCAGGGGAGCCCAGTTCTCATCAAATATGCAAGTAAACCTGACGACTATCAGGTGCCTTCAGCAACTCATGGGACATTGGGCACGCTGGTCCTGATCCTAGCACCGTGAAGAAGCCTGCGTACTAGCTAACCCTTGTATCACACAAGCAGTCACGAAACCAAATCAACGTTGACGCCTTAGGACCCAACCAACCTACATTCCTGCTATTCTATTCGTTCATTCTTTAACCAGGAGGAACTGAAGCTTCGGGGAGGCACTGAAACCCTTCTGCCCTAAGCCCAGACCCCAGACCCCAGAATGCAGGATCCTGAACGATCAGAATAGGGGCTTGGGGTCTGCATCATCTAATGATAATAACAACACTAATACATAGGGGGCAGTCTTACGAAGTTTTCAGACCTCTGTATAATCCTAAAGCCGAAACCACAAACACTGCTCCATAAACCCTAAAGGCCCTATCTTGTACGGGCCCTAATTTTTTCCATATACACTGTTTTAACCCTGCACCTGCCTCCACCCGTGCATCCACATCGGGTAGGATGATTAAGGGCGGCTCCTTGTCGAGGTAAGATGACAGTAGCTGGAGCCGGGGGTGTGGTGGTTGGGAGTTCCTTCAGGCTTTTAAGGGCAGATCTATTTTTTAAGAGGTGACAAAGTAGGGCGTAGGTCTAGGGTTCAGTTTTCAGGGTTTAGTGTTTGGTATGTATACAGGACACTAAAACTATCATTGATGGAAGCCAATTGGTCTTGAATGAAAGTTTTTCGGCTACAGTAGGACGGTAAAACGGTTCAGGGCGGGCTGAGGGTAAGAGTCCACATGCCCGCAAGAATCGTACTTCGGCGTACATGGATTCAGAAAACTATGGGTTGTACATATATACATATGTTTATACATATACACAGTATACACACACATTTGCATGTGCAAAGATATATACATATTATGTACATATGCATACATATATATATATGTGTGTATATATATATGTAAAATGTATCCGAGAAGACGGTTACCAAGCAGTCGGAGCTTTTGGGTTAAGCCTTAAGGGATTGTAAGAAGTTCAGCTTTGCAGGTCTAGGATTCAAGCACATCCAAGCACCCAGACGTCAACTGCGAGGGCTTTGGGGATCGAAGGCACGGTTGTGTCATTAGGGTGTGGAGTTCCGGGCTTACAGAGCTGGGGTGTGGGTGTAGTGGGTATTCTCCCAAGTCTCCGTTGTAGTTCCTTTTGGGGGTTGCCCTATAGGATCCTGAACATAGAACTGCTTAAACAAAAAAAGAACTGCAATGGAGACTATAGGCAGGGTTCCGAACCGTAAATCCTAAACCCAGCCTAAACCATAAGGCCCTAAACCCCGAAACAAGGAACCCTAACCCAAAAGAAGTCCTCCGCGGCGCGGGATATAGCTTTTCGCAAGCGGTCGGTGGTCATGGGATCGCCGTACCTACAAGTTGAAAAGGGTTTAGGGTTGAGGCCGGGTTTAGGTTCATAACCGATATGCCATAGCAGATTTAAGTGAGGCTTTCAGCGTACATCATGTAAGTCTTGGGCCGCATGTTGGATCTCTGTGGAACGAGCTTCTCCAGCAGCAAATCTGAAACTTGAAATTCAGCAATATGTTATGCCCTAAGCATCCAGATGCCCAGACATGGGGTACTTGGGTTCAGATTCATGTTCGTCCTAGGAGACACAAAAGGGCTGAAGGACGGGCACCTAAAACCTCTGCCCTTAATAAGAACTTGCTCTCGCTCGCTAGCTCTCTGTCTCTCCCTCTCTCTCTCTCTCTCCCTCTCCCTCTCTCTCTATCTCTCTCTCTCCCTCTCTCCCTAGTACAGCATCAAGAGCTATTTTGCACCGGAAAGTCCCGGTTTCCGCTCCGTTCCCAATCGCTCCCAGTCCCGAAGCTCAGAGGACTGCAGAAGCCGTGGCAGAATGGTTGAGGATGTTTAGGGTTTAGGGTTTAGGGAGGGTTGATGGCTTACCCTAAGGGTCCAAGTAGTCCTTATTTATGGTTTTAGGTACCCAAAACGGCCCCGAAGTCCGTAAAATAATGGCCACTTGGACCTTAAGGGTAGAGTTTAGGATTTAAACGTCCGGGTCTATGATTTAGGGCCTAGCATTGAGGGTGTAGAGGAATGTATATAGGGATTGGGCTTCGGGTTTAGGGCTTAGGCGGTTAAAGAATTAAGGGCCGATTGGGCAAAAGCCATACGAAATGCACAGGGTATTGAAAGGAAGCCCTAACGTCGAACATTTGTCGCCTAGCAGCAGTGATCAAGGCTTGGGGGTTTCCTAAATTAGCGCCGGAACAGATTGAAGGTAGATTTGCACCAACAGACATGTAAGGAATAACTTTAACAAAGTGTACACCCACGAAAAGTCTTGGATACAATAATCTACACTCGCCAAACGCCGCACTCTGAACCCTGATGGAAGGCCCAGTACGCCTACATCATGCATATGACATCTGGCCCCTCCGTTAATGTGTGTGTGTGTGTTTTGGGTGGGTGGGTGGGTGGGTGGGTGTGTGTGTGTGTGCGCGTGCGTGCGTGTGTGTTTGTGTTTGTGTGTTTGTGTTTGTTCGAATGTGTGTATATATGTATGTGCGTACACACTATACAAATGAACATGCATCCCCCTCGCCCAACCTTCACCAGCCCCAGAATAATTGAGACCACCAGTGACGCTAAACCTTAAACCCCAAAACCCTACGGTTGATGATGTACATCCTGCATCACCCATGATAAGGAATATACCATAAATTCCCATAGTTCAATTAGGGTCCTGAAGGTAATGCAGGATTATGCATCATCACCAGCAATTTTCCAGAACCCCAAGCATGGACCCTGGTTGGATCCGTATTCCAAAACACTCCGGCAAGATCGATGCCTATCTTCAAGATCCTTGAACCTTGTTGCTAAATCTCCAAGAAGCCTCTAAAATCTAAACCCTCTACGTATGTATATAAATAAATAAATGAATAAATAAATATATATATATATGTAAACATAGTATGAGAGAGAGAGAGAGTGTGTGTGTGTGTGAGATATATATACACCCGAACCCGACCCTCAAATGGACTTATGCTGAGCAGGCGGACTTCTGTGCCCACTGCAGCGGCGACACATCCTCGCCTGCAGAACGGCCAAAAACACTTGACACAAACAAAGCCTCAACACAGTCAAGGGTTTTCGGTTAAGGGATTTAGGGTTTTCAAACTCAAGGTGCGGCGTTAAGGGCTTGGGCTTGCGGGATTCGGGTGTTCAGAAAGGTTCTAATTTTAGGGGCTCTAACAATGTTACAGGATACCGATTATACACTCCTAAACCCTAAACCCTAAACCCTATTATACACCTTCGCAAGGGTGGCTGTGCTCGAAATTAGCAGCCTTATTGAGGGAACCCGAGCCTTAGGCTGGTCAGAAGACGGCTTTGAGCTTTGAGGGTTTGTGGGTTCAAGTTTACTGCACCAAAAGTCTCCATTGTAGTTCCTTTTTTTTGGTTTAACCAATTCTAGATTAGGGATCCTAAAAGGTAACCCCAAAAAGGAACTACAATGGAGGCTATAGGTATGGACTTGGCAGTTTCCCGACAGTGAGCCTTACAATCAGGATGACACCCCTAACGCCTAAACCCTAAACCGGGAACGACCCCGATTGGCAACCTTTGGCCTCGGCTTGGGCTCAGAGAAGCACAGCATTTGGCTTGCAGTGCTGTAGCCTCGAGTATAAACTTGCAGAGATCGTAAGGATGTTCGTGGAAGTGGTAGCACGGTAACTCGTCAGCCCCTGCAAGATAAACCCCAAACCCTGAACCCTCTTTAGTAATCAGGGTTTTATCATCACGAAAATGTAGAATTGTATCCAACAAGGACCCTGAAACCCTGAACCCCTAAACCCTGAACCCTAAACCCTACACCCCAAAACCCTAAACCCTATTCTGACAATGTAGGGTACATGGGCCCATGAAGCCCCAAAAAAGGCTTCAACCCAAAAACCCCCTAAGCTCGAATGGCCGGACTACCTTGCACTGGCGAAGCCCGGGGATCCCTGCTTCGGAGCCCACGGCTTAGGGTTCATGGCTAGGGTAAAAAGGGCTGGGCAGATAGGGTATGGTTAAGGGTTTAGGGTTTAGGGTTTAGGGTATATAGGTTTTAGGGTTGATGGCTTACCCTAAGGGTCCAAGTAGTCCTTATTTATGGTTTTAGGTACCCAAAACGGCCCCAAAGTCCTTAAAAAAGGACACTTGGACCCTTAGGGTTAGGGTATCAAGGGTTTGGCGCATAGGGTATAGGGTATGGGGTTTTAGGGTATAGGTTTTAGGTTTTACGGGCTTAAGGGTTCATGGGTTTAGGGCTTAGGGGAATTTTCGACCAATCGCGCTGCCCTATACGTTGTCAGATGCACGTTATCATGGTGTTTGGTCTGGTATGGTCATAACCGGGCCTACAAAGACCCGTTAGGAATCGTTGTATCCAAATAAAAACACTTCGATTAAGACATAGTTAGGTGCAGCCAGAAGCCGATGTCGAAGTGCAGTCATGATGCCCTCGGCGAAGCCTGTAGCTCAATAACCAAGCTATTGACACATAGGGCCCGAAAAAATAGAGAAGACCCTTCAACATTAATTGGTAATTGAACCTGAAGCCGTAAGCCCTAAACCCTACACCCAACCGCAAACCCCCAGCCCTCAACCCTGACAAAAGCGGGCGCCTTGAATCTTCATGACCTTCTTGGCGTCGGCACCTTTTCTTTCTCTGAGTTACCAACCCGAGCCTTGAATAATACAACCAAGGTGTACCAGAACTGTCCCAGCTACACCACAAGAGTGGCTTTAAGCCCTACACCCTAAACCCCTAAACCCTAAACCCTAAACCCCTAAACCTTAAACCCTAAACTTGTTTTAGGGGCTACACAGGGTTTTTGTGAAGGGTTATTCAAGTGGGTATAGGGTTGCCGGGCTTGAGGTGTAGAACCAAGCTTAAGCCCAAAGAACCTACCTTTTTAAAAGGACTTCTATAAAAAAAACTACAATAAGGAACCCTAAAAAGGTAGGTTATTTGGGGTCCTGGAATGGTTTGTAAGACATGCTGAGGTCTTATAGGGGCTGTATACTGGGCCTGGGAACTTGCAGGAGGGTTCATGTCTTTGTGAAGACCTGCAAGGTACCCCTCATAATCCGTAACAGTGGACACTTGGTGTACACTGGAGGGTAGTTGGAGCATCTGGGCCCAAATTCGGCTTGGAGGTTGGAGGCTGTTGGGTCCCTCTCCGTGTGGGTTTGGGGTTTAGGCTCGGGTTTAGGGAGGAGTTGGAGCTTGGGATTAGGGCTTTGGGGGGTTTTAGGGTTTAGGGAGACTTTGCGTAGAGCTCGAGGCTTTGGCTTAGGGCTTTCGGGGTGTGCAGCTCTCCAAAGACCATGCCCAGGTGTGGAAAAGGCCCGCCAAGGCTGTATATAGTTTCGGGTCCTCACAACTTAGACAAGGGTTTTGGGCTATATAACAACACACTCTCGCTAAACCGCGAACCCTGTTTGCAATCCTACTAGCATGTTTCGAAAATCTCCAGGTTACCTCCGGCAATGTTCTTTCTGCCCTTTGGGTCCAAGCACACGAATAGTAGAGTCTACCCTCTCGCTTTGCTTAAGCCCTCAAAGACATGAGCGGATAGTAGAGAGGTACATGGACCCGCTGTGCTTGATGAGATCGCCCTTACACCACTTCAAGCTCTTGAACACCGCTGGAAGTTGCACACTGTAGGAACCTGATTAAGAAACCCCGGCCCTATAACCCCAGAACGATTAAGATGCACATAATAACCCTAAACCCTAACGAAACCGATTGCGGTTCCTTTGTAACCCCAGGAAGGATGCCTTCGCTTCGGGTTTGGCATTCTCGAGGCCGCGCTAGACACTCCTAAAACTCATCATTCCTAGGGTCAGTATAGGACGGTGTAGTATGGTCCTGCGGTAAAGGCTTATATTAGTGTGGGTTGTAACTCTATGCTTCCAAGGACCTTATAGTTAGGGCCCTAGACCCCTTAAGGACCCATCGGGTCCCTGGAAGCCTAGGGTAAGATACAATGCAAGGAGCTTTGCAGCCATGCTTAGATAGGTCTGTGCCCAATTTTTCATCGGCATGCGGCCCGCTGCTGCTGCAGCTGCACCGGAAAATCGAAGACCCAACCGGTTTAGGGTTTAGGGTTTAGGGTTTTGTAGGGTTTAGGGTTTAGGGTTTTGTAGGGTTTAGGGTTTAGGGGCAACAGCTTATCGACCTCCCAGCAGATCCTCAATCCTCCCAGAGAGCCCAAATTCTTCCTTTCCTCAAGCCATGGCTCTCTGCCCGGAGTGTATACAGATATGTAAACACATACGCACGTACAATTACAGATATCAACACAGCTATAGGTAATTATGGAAGATTGCTTGTTTTCGGATGTACGAACATGCTTTTCGATGCTTTGATGTATCTATATTCAATTCTACACATGATCCTAAGCCCTAAACTACTTCCAGCGTTTCGGATCCAAACACACAGCTGTCTCACGCGTAATATCGGGGCCTGAATAATTACCAATACTATTCTGAGGTTCCTTGCTATAACTATAGTCTATACCCCGGCCAAACCCTATTCTAAACATCAAGGCCCCTAAGTACCTGGAGCCAGAGCTTCCGACACCGAATCGAAAACCGATCTGCCGACACTCAGCCCGATAATTGGATTATAGTGTTGGGGGGTAGAGTCTAGAATAGCTTAGAAGCTAATATGGGGAAAAAATGAGGGTAAAACGGCTTCGAAAGAACAGCTGCACCTCTTAAATAGCCGGGCTGGGGTCGTCATTTTGGCAGAGCTATCATGGCTAGGCGTAGGCTCTGCTAGGCTAGGCAGTCAGGGTTTAGGTGTTTCTGGGATTGGTTACCATACCAGGACCCACGTACCCTCAAATATAGGGGTATATGGCCCCATATTTTTTAAGGGTATTTAGGGCCTCATAGAGAGTAGGTGGAGAGTCGAGGTAGAGGCCTGCGATTTCTTCTTGCATCTTCAACCCACGGGACCGGGTGGCCGCAAAGCGCTGCTAAATGTTGCCAGGCATGATGATGTACGATGTACTAAAGCTCGACTAGTTTTTGCTTTCCAAGGGCCCTATATTCTATGAGCCAGCCGGGGACAACTGCAAGACGGACATTTCCAGACTCACAAGCCTCACTTAAAATACGACTACACAGGCCAGAATACTTAGGGTTTAGGGTTTAGGGTGCTATAGTGTTGGTCCATTCGGGTTTTTCGGTAAGAAATCGGCCAGATGCGGACCAACCGGGTAGTTCACTATCCAGAGCGTCCGAGTACCCCAAGTAGAAAGAACAGTCCTCTGAATGGTTTCGGGTGGCAACAAGCCTAAGATCTGGGCACTTGCACGGTTTTTCAGACCTGTTTCTGGCTAAACCCAAAACCCTATAAACCCTAAACCCTCAAAAACTTAACCCCTAAACCCTACACCCCGAAATTCCTAAATTCCTAAACCCTCAAGGGTGTCCACTTCCTCCGACCTCTACATTAGGCTCATGGGACAGCACCTGGCTCCCAAACCGAATCCTTGGGTGAAGCAGGATCTTCAAGGGTTGAGGTTTAGTTTAGGGTTTAGGGTTTAGGGTTTAGGAGTTCAGGGGTTTAGGGGTTAGGGTTAGGGGGGTTTAGGGGTTTAGGGGTTTAGGGTTTGGGGCCTCAGGGGTCGATGTTTGGGTACCTCTCACTGTACTTGGAGGTGCATGGCTAGTTATAAGTTGGGTTTATCACTCCCCTCATGCAGGCTACATTTCCATAGTTATCCTGCTCCGTCGATTCGAATTGTAACTCTTGCGTATGAACCCGACGCATAACTGCACATGAACCTACAAGTAAGGACCTACAGCCGTATGCTAGGGAGTGCTTGAACTTTCAAGGGTAGTTTTCAATGAGAGGGACCTGTGGAAGCTCACTAGATCAGGGGACTTAGCGATATGGTTATCATTTGGTTTAGGGTTTACCTTAACCCCAGAGAACCTACCTTTTTCAAGGACCTATATGAAGAAACGATACTCAGGAACCCTAAAACAAGTAGGTTATTTGGGGTCCAGGTAGGGTTTAGGGAGACGTATCCTGGGCAGGAAGCCCAAATCAATCAACAAACGTAGGAGTTACATACAACCTATACACTACCTTCGTAGAATTAAGTCCCAAAAGATCATCACTGTTATGGTTTTGGGGACCTAATTCCAGAACAGTAGTGTATTTGGATCCTCTTGGTTCTGAATTTCCTCTCAGCCGGCAAGTAAGCCCGAAGCCCTAACAACCCAAAAAAAACTCAGCCGCACAAGGCCACATACAGAACACATGTAGTTCATAAGAAACAACCAGGGGCTCCACCTAGACCCCAAAGAACCTACCTTTTTCAGGATTTGTATAAGGAAATCATAGTAAGGAACCCTAAAAAGGGAAGTTCTTAAGGGTCCAGGTAAGCCCTAAGTAAGCCCGCTCACGAAGCACTTCCGTGAAGAGGGCCGCCAACCGTTTTGCCTGGTGGGGCTTTGCAGGGCTTGGGTTGGGGTGTCGTTGTTAAGGCTTACGTATGCTTAGGTAGGGTTCAGGCCACATGTTTTTGGGCGGTATGTGTGAGTTTCGGGGATGTGCGTGTGGTACGATGAGGCAACTGCTGCCCATCGTGAATATCTAAGGCTCTATAAGGACTCATATTAGATGATTCTCGGGCTCAGAAAACCTGACCTTAAAGCCCTAAACTCCTAAACCCTAAACTCCTAAACCCTAAACTCCTAAACCCTAACCCCTATAGGCCCTAAAGCCCTAAACCCGGGCAAGGCTTCTCGACAGGCTGTTTTCGGGTTAGAGTTCTGTTTAGGGTTTAGGGTTTAGAGTTCTGTTTAGCTCTTAGAACAAAATCAGAAACTTTGACACACAGAATATGGGGTCTTAGTACGTTCAATAGGGATCGGCGTTACTTTAAACTATTACAGCGACTAGAAGGGGATCATACTCGAAATATTCAGGCTTCTATTATATCGCTTGACCAACCCCTGCAGGGCTGGTCGCATCTCAGGGGCAGACTACACTCAAGCCTCTCTTTACACTCCAAAACTTCCCTTACCCCCCAGGTACCTACTATATAGGGTACTAGCTAGAGCCCCTAGGGCCCTATATTGTAGGTACCTGGAGGGTTTGGGCTTGTTCGTGCAAGAACTTCACCAAACACCAGGACCTTAGGGTCTTCGAGAGTCTCAGCAGAGAAGCCCAGCGGAAAACGATCTCGGGTATACTCGACCCCCATTTAGGGGTTAGGGTTCAGGGGTTTAGGGTCTTAGGGTTTCGGGTTTAGGGTTTTAAGGTTTAGGGTTTCGAAGTTTTAAGGTTTAGGGTTGGCCCACACCCGAAAGGCCCTAAACCCTTTGCGCACCGATCAAGCCCTAAGGGTCCAGGTACATAATAATCATATACTCTCCAAAAAATTATTGACTAACCTAAATAACTACTACAGTATCCGTAACCACTACAGTATCCGTAACCAAACCCCAAACCCTAAACCCAAGTATTAAGCTAAATAGCTACTATGCGCAACCAACACCTACACCTTAAATACCCTAAACCCTTAGTATTGGGTCCTTTGGACCCTTGGTCAAGCCTTCATGAAGACACTCGGACGCCGCAGGACACCGTGCCCTCGGTCTGAGACAGCCTGCAAGAGAGCTTACGGCTTAAGGCTTTAGGCTTTAGGGTTCAGGGTTTAGGGTCTAGGGTCTTTCTTAGGGTTTAGGGTTTAGGGTACTAGGGTTTAGGGTACTAGGGTTTAAGGTTTAGGGTGTAAGACTTTAGGGTTTAGGGTTTGGGGTTAGGGGACTTTACTTGATGCTAAACCGTACCTGGAACCCCCCTTTTAGGGTTCCTTATTCCCGCTTCTTTATATAAGTCCTTAAAACATTTAGGTTCTGTGGGGTTACGGTAAACCCTAAACCGGCTCACGGTTGTTAGGGTTTGGGGTTTGGGGTTTTCGCCTCCGAGGGGCCTAGGGTTTCGGGTTTAGCCAAATCAAGGGCTCTCAACCTACGTCCCCAGAGCCTCCACAAAACGAGACTTGGGTAGCCTGAATCAAATAAATAAAGAAATAAATAAATAAATAAATATATATATATATATATAGAGATAGTGTAAGAGGCACCTAAACCCTTACTGTAAGCCCTATAAATCCTAAACCCAAGGTGCCTATTGGATTTGGAGTCTGCGTGGAAATCAGGTCTTACCCAATTCTGCTTATTGAGGCGGGTTAGGTGGATCTCCCCCTCTTGGCGGGCCTAGAGTTTAAGGGTTAAAGGGTTAGGGATTTAGGGGTTTAGGGTTGCTTAGGGTTTCGGGTTTAGGGTTTACGGTTCAAGGAGGGGCCAGGCTGTGATGCAGGCCCTGAGCTTCGCAACTTGATATACTCTCCCGTGCTGGACGTCAGGTCCATTTGTGGCGGAGTCTCCATCAACTGCACCGGAGCCCAAAACGATACCGGCGAAGAAACCAATCCAGATCAACGCTGAAATGAGCAAAAAAAAGCACGTTCCAAAAACACGAGAAATAGCAAACAAAAAGTGACAAACATGACAAACATGGAGGACAACATGAAGGGGGGCAGCCAAGAGCCGTAGATTTCAGCCGTTCGAGCTTCGATGTACAAATCTACGTGAACTGTACACACCGTCGGGTCCCTTCAGAGCCGGTAAAGAAGCTCGTCCCTCCCTAAGCTCTATGCGGGGGTTCCAGAAGGATTTCTTTCAAAAGGCTTTGGTGCTTTAGGGCTTCATTAGGACTTCAGGGGCCCCGGCATCTCTCTGTCTCTCGCGCTCTCCCTCTCCCTCTCCCTCTCCCTCTCCCTCTCCCTCTCTCCCTCTCTCTGATTCTCGCGCTCTGTATGGGAGGTATTTTGAGGGGTCGTGGGAAGTGTAATGTGGACGGTGGCCTTAACGTACCGATACAACGATATCAGCGCTTGGACCCTCAGGGAGAGCGCGGGGCGTCCTTTCTCTTTCTGAGTTCCCCACTAGTAGACCCTAAAGCCGATATCGAAAGCTCACAGAGCAACCGTTCAGGATAGGGCCCCAGGGCTTCGAGAATTTATATAGGGTTTCGCGCTTAAGGTTTCTAGGATTTCGGGTTTACGATGGGGTTTGGAGTTGAGGGTTTTACGGATAGCGTCAAGGACTTTTATGTTTTGATATGTTCTGTCAGAGAATAAATGAGGGACCGCACAGGTTTTGGAGTTACCCTCAACTGCCAAATTTCCAAGAATTTCCGGGCACAGACTGTAAAGTCTATAGTGGGCTTTTTCTGCCAAGACTTATTGAGCAAGTACTTCAGTCGAAGGTGAGGATATAAGGTCGTAGTAAACCCCGAAAAGTTGGAAAC
>CAJNJA010014064.1:0-37986 GCA_905231915.1 Symbiodinium necroappetens | reverse complement strand
CTACCGCTACCGCTACGGCTACTGCTACTGCTACTGCTACTGCTACTGCTACTGCTACTGCTACTGCTACTGCTACTACTACTACTACCACCACCACCACCACCATTTCTACTACCACCAGAACTGCGACGACTACGACGACTACGACGGAGACAGCGACGGCGATTTGTTGCTGCTCCTGCTACTACTGCTGCTACTGCTGCGACCACCACGAGTTGTTGTTGCAGGGGCGAATTTTTGGCAGTAGACCTTCTTCGGCTCCAGCAAGTTGTTCGAAGCCATGTCACAGCAAGGCTTGTAGCGTCCGGCCAAGCTGTCGACATGTTGGTCAAAGAAGTTAATCCAAGCCTCCAGGCGGAAAATCTCAGACCCGCACTTCTTCATGTTCTGGTTCGCTTCGGAAGAGATCGGGGGTGACAGTCACTCGGGGATGGGGCTGGGATGAGCTTCTGTCTGGTGTGGGCTTCAAGAGACTTGGGACTGGGTCTAAGGCTGCTTCGGCTTCCCAAGCGCACATCAGCGCCGGGCCAAGGACGAAACTCCAGAAGCGATCCCATGAGGAGTTCGACCGGAGGAGGTCCGATTTCTGATGTGGAGCTCATATGCTTGTCTGAAGACCCCTAAACCCTGTAAAATGCATCTAAACCCTGCAGGTCAGAAACCCCACATCCCTGACACTCCCCGACAAGAGGAAGCGACACCAAGCACAATGCACACATGTAGCTTGAGCTGCACCTGGCTCATGAACCCGCCGGACTTGATGGTCGGCATAGCACAAAGGCTAGCGATGGCGTTGCTAGAGGGAGCAACATCAACGATGCCTCTGCGCCGTGGTGTTGGGTAATCGTGCTGCGTTTGTGATGGCAGTGGACGTAGCGACCGTTGCAAGTGGTGCTTGTGGTGATGACTCGCTACAACGACATAGGCAGCTTTCGTATTCTTGGTGTCGGCGCTATTGCCATGACCATGGCAATGACAACCACCACAATTGCAATAGCATGGTTGCTTTCTGTAGCATTATCAGCATCGGAGCCTTCACGCGGATGAAGCCTGACCTGGTGTTGCTCCATGGTAGTCCCAGCGCATATGGCAACACGCCGCCTTGTAAGAAGGCCAACGTTCTGGTGGTTCTCAACAAGCTTCCATCTTGACTGAGTACCTCGCGGGTAAGGAGAATGTAAAAGCAACATGGCCTCCTGCCCTGCTAACCCCAACCGCATCGTATGGTCTGGCCATCGAGAGGGTAAGGTTCTCACCCAATTCGTGACACCTGTGACTCCTGTTTCGCCAACACCCGAAATGCAGTTCATGAACTTGAAGGCCCTACTCAACCCTCCAGGCAGTTCTATTTCAATTGGTTCCAGAAGCTCCATCCGGACTCTATGCCCGAGTCACAGTGGCAGGACTTGGTTATGTGCCCTGTGCGAGCGGCTCTTTAATAGGGTTTCGAGACGGTTAGGGATTTGGGATACGAGGATGACCGGCGTGAGCTGGGGTGCAGGTGCTTCGGATTCAGGACGGATTCAGGGGGACTCCGATCGCCGATCTAGTGCATCGGCAAGCCCATTGAGTCTGAAACGATCCGTAGGCCTATGAATGCATCACGTGACAGCTCCTGCTATGAGACTGGTAGCTCGGATGCTGAACTCGCAGGTACCACGTCGAGCCGTACTTCGAAGGAAGGGAGCATCAAATCGAAATTGTTTTTGACGAGGTGCGCGCTGCGAGAGCTTCAGGGTTAGGATTTCGCGTTTACACGAGGGTCAGGACCGTTTCCAGAGCAGACGACATGAAGTTGCGGGCTGCGGGCTGCAGGATTGTACTTTACGATTCATGCCTTTCGGCACCACCCCTGGCCCTGAGTCTGTAACGCCCGTGCGCCCACATGTTGCAGAGCCACGGCGAGCACACCTTGATCGCCGACACCGGAGACCTGATCAAGCACGAGGACCACGAGAAATTACGCCTTTGCGGGGAAGTGTTAGTTACTGCATTCCAGGACATGAGCTATGCCGTGAAATGTAAAAATACGGCAGATCCTTCAGTTGTCCATTTTTATGAAATGGACGATGGAGTTGATTTTTTGAAACATGAATTTGGCAAAGCAGACGGCCTCGAAGCTTTGAAAACCCTAAACCCTCTTCGGATGGGGGGGATGTTCTGAGCTTTCGGGTGCTTGGGAACTTTTTCGGGGTGGGCGGTCCCTAGAAGTCTGATGCGGTCGCAAGCTTTCGGGTTACAGCTTGATTTTCTAGCTTTTTCTCAAACGGGTTGTTTACTTACCTTAAAACTTGAAGGGCCGGCGTTCGCACATTCGCGCTAGAAAGGTTGGAATTCCTGTGCATGATGCCGGCACTCAGCTCTGACGGTGAAGGTCCTGAGTTCGCTACCCCCACAAAGTTTTCCAAGTACAGCATGGCGTGGCTCCCCCCCCATCTGCAATCCAGCTGTTCCAGGACCTACCTTAATTTGGGAATATTTGGGAAGACGCAACAGAGCGAAGACGCAACAGCGCACCTTCTTCTCTGTCGTGAAAGAGCGGTGGGGGCGAACCCAGCTTGTGAGTCAGACGCCCACACAGCAACCTAGCCTAGCCGCATCGGAGCTCAACAGAGCTGGAGCATCCGCTCTCTTCACGGAGCCTTTGTTCGACGGCAGGAGATCCTGACGATGTTTGTGACACCAGGCTCCTTCGAGGTCGGAGGGGAAAGCGAGCGTTTGCGAAGGGTGCAAGGCGACTCGGAGCATTTCGGATCCTAGACAGGACTTCGGGTCTTGTGTTTGCGGCTCTAGACTGTGCTTCAACGTTAGTGCCGGCCCTTTTCTCTTTTGTGACAGTTGCATCTGCAGCCGGCAGTGTTAGCATCAGTTTCTCTTCGTGTAGCCCTCGATTGGGCTCTTGGCCCCGGTTCAGCTCCTCTGGCGGAATGGCGTCCGCCCGGGACACAGCTCCATGACTGACACCGTGCCGGTCGTAGTGCTGAACTTGACAGGTGAGATTTTGCTTGAGTGGGTAGCAGAAAGAGGCACCTCTTTGTCGAAGCTGGCTAAAAAAGTCAAGGAGCGGAAGCCCCAGAGGAGGTCGCAAAGTGTTAAGTTCACCTGCAATGGAGAACTCCTGGCCGGAAGCAGCAAGCTCGCAGATGTTCCGGTCACAGGCCGACACGTGGAACTTACAGCCATCATAGGGGAAATGTCCCTGGCTGATGTTATGTACGAGTGTAATGTGGCCTTCATGGAGAGCGATGGCCTGGAATTGGCTGAGGAAGATGTCATACTGGAGGGGTTGGACAGCTTCAGCAATATACTGCTGCAGTCAGTCCTACAGGAGCACTTCGATGTGAAGTTGCCACCAGGGTTTCTTTATGAGTTCGCCACTTTGAGGGCAGCGTCTGAGCACATTTTCGGGATTCTCCAGCGCGAGCACCCGCAGTATCCATAGCTAGGCCTTTGTTTCGCCGCTGGGCGGCCAAGCTTCTCCTGTGCGCTTTCGCGGAC
The DNA here is from genome assembly GCA_905231915.1 of Symbiodinium necroappetens. NCBI lineage: Eukaryota > Dinophyceae > Suessiales > Symbiodiniaceae > Symbiodinium > Symbiodinium necroappetens. The sequence goes on along the minus strand of CAJNJA010014064.1, from coordinate 34,488 downwards.
ACATGGCCACAACGTATGGATGGTCATGGGGGCGGTCGCCTTCTTCCTGGTCCTGGATCAGCATGCATGAAACCGGGAAGCGCGATCGGCATGCTGTTTTGCTGGCAGGGTTTCACCCATGACCGTTCAATGCCTTCGCATGTGCCTCTTGTGGCTGCGGGGCTTCTGAGAGTCGGTGAAAGGTGGAACTGGTGGATCCTACACGGTGTGCTGAACAAAGAGCAGCTGTTGGGTCCAACCTCGTCTGAGGCTTGCTGAGGCTTTCTGAACTAAACAGGAATCCGCCTAAAGCATGTTGATTTGGACATTGAGACCCCATGCACGCTGCAAAGAACCTGGTGTTGCGTTCGTGCCACATTGAAGCCCAAGCTCGACAGAGGAAGCCAGGATTGTGGTTTGCTTTTCTCCGAGCGTCGATGAGAGGCCCAAGGCCCAATTCGCTTAAATCCCGATTTCCGGGCCGGCAGGTGCCAAATGAATGGACCCATACGATCACCAAGAAGCTCCATGAGCTGGGCTACAAGAACCAGGCCAGGGAACGGCCGCTCGATCCTGCAAAATTCAGGACTGTCGGGCTTGTATCCTCTTAGATTGCTCTTGAGTTTTTTCTTGTGGTAGTTGCGCGCATCCTGGAACAGTACCCTACGCGAAAATCCTAAACACCAAAGCCCTAAGCCCGAACACAAAAGGAACGCCCTAACCCTAAGCTGGCTCAAGAACAGCTGCCCTGCGGCGAGAGGCGATCGACCTCGAGTTCATCTTCACCAAGGACCCGAAGGTTAAGAAAAGGGTGGATTGTTAACATCAGGATCTGCAAAGATAGGAACCATCTCCTATATACTCCCTGTAAAACAGGAAGGGGATTTGCCGCTGGGTTTATGAGCTTTGTGATTTTGGTGTGAAAGGGGTGTTTGAAGTGTTTCGACTTGTGTTGAAAGGAGATTGCCAATGCAGGGGTCTGAACAGTGAGAAGGCTTGCATCTCGTGGTGTGAAGATTGGGCTCGGACTCCGGACCGAGCCTTATCCTTTTGGATTTAGGACTTTCTATCTTTCTATAGCTTTATGGTTCAAGCTTTAGTGCAAGGCTGCACGATCCGAAAGCCCAAACTGCACGTGTGATTCACAGTGCCAGGATGGACCGCAGCTGGTTGAGATCAACAGCCGCTACAGCTACATGGGCTATTGGTCGTGGTGCCCTGCAGAAATGACTTGTGGGCTTCAGGGTTCAAGATGGGGAATCTGGCATCTGTCGCAGAAACTCGACAACTGGCATACCTTCAGAGGAAGTTTCAGTGCGGCTGCAGGTGGCGGACAGCTCTGATGAAGGGGATATTGTGTTGATGCTGGTCACGACGCAGTCTCCTTGACCCACGACCTTCCATAAGATGCCAGGTACACGCAAGTGTCGCAGAAGTGCACGCTGATGCACCAGCCCGATGCACCTTGGCTTCCAAGAAGGTGCTGATGTGCGGCCAGCTCGAAGAAGCAGAGCGAATGCGGTATAGATCCCTCGGTCTCGGCAGTCATTTTCATGGGTTTTGGGTCTCGTGCTAAGGCCCGAGACGATCAACAGAACATACCAACGAAGAAAGCATGACCTTGCAATTCAGACCTATCCTCAAGCTCCAAACCCTGAAGAGCCCTAATCCTGAAACCCTTACTCCAGACTGCCCCCGACTTCCATGACCATCCTCCAAACAGTCTGCAATCCCCATCCCAATATTCTAATTCTTTCTGGAGCGGTATGGTTTGGGACTCTACACGGGTTTTTCAAGAGCCGCAAACCCCAAGCGTTGCTCGCAATATAGATGCCTGATGAATAAACCCTCTGGCTTGCAAGGCTCTACCATTGCAATCCCTATTATCTTCCTTATTCAGGGAGTCGATTTGGGCCGGAAGCTCAACTCTTAACCTCGTCTTGAGGGGATGCTGCCTGGGATCCCAGGTGCGGAACCTTGAGAACCGGACTTGCTCCTGCCTTTCGACTTGGTCACAGATATGGGGGGTGGGGATGCGACGGCTCAGGGTTTAAAGTCTAAAGTCAGGGATCCCAGTGTAGAATTCACATGGAGTCTTGAATACTCGAGCCTAGACTTGGGATTCGGGACGGTGGCCATCCATTTGCTGAACACATTATTCTGAAGTTCCTCCGTGTTGGAGACTTGACTTGCCAAGAATCCTTAACTTGGCGCGCACGGGTAGTCGTGAAGCCAAGAGCAGCACCGGAAGTGTGTCGCCATGAGGAAGACTCCGCCCAGTCATTGATAACTTCCAGTTTGAAGCTTGAAGGTCTACGTTGGGATGCAGCCGTTTACTGCGACTGAAGGTTGAGAAGCCGTCACGAACGCCGAACTGTCTGCTCCGCAAGGCCTCGGCATGAAGGTCCCGAAGTTCCCTTCGGATACGACGCCGGCCCGCAAGTTTCGGTTTGTGGCTTTTGGCTTCTGCGGGGTAATGCGCATGAGCTTCATGGTTCGGACAGAGAGATTGCTACGCTTCTAAGCTTGCGTCTTTTATGAGTTGAGCGTTGTTGAAAGTTGGAGGTCATAGCAATGGGGTCCATGAAGAGCCTTTCTCAATCTGCTGTTGCCAAATCAACCATGTATTGACGAAGGCTCCACCCAAGCTCGATTGGAGGTCTTGGACTTCGTGTCAAGCTGTGACAGTGTACCGAAGCTCAGGAACATTGTCTCCAAATTGGCAGTGGCTGTGCATCTGGGATGTGATTTAGGCTTTGTCAGCCCTAAACCTCGTAACACCTTCTGCACTGTGAGCAACTCATCGGGTGGGGCCTTCGTGTCTGCTTCTCAGGTCGGATGCAGATATGGAGTTTGAGGGTGGAGAGGAGGTCGTGTAAAGCCTGCCAGCAGCGTCAGGTACACCAACAAGACGGGGAAGTTGGACACGATCGTCAACACAAATTTTTTAGACAAGTTCCTGGAGGACAGCAAACAGTTCGTGTCATGGACTATACCCTCCCTAGTCCGAGCTCGCGCTCGCAAGCGCAAGGGCAACACCCCCCGAACAGGCCCCGAACCCTCAAGCGGGGCGCGACAAGCGTAATTTAACAAATGCCCCAAAACACAGAAGGATCTTTCCACGTGGCTCCACGAACCCTCTCAAGCCACACGACCAAGAGAAAATCAAGGCTTTTCCGACAACCAACCTTTCGTAGGAACGATTCACGAGGCGAGTTCCTATGCTAACATGAGAAGGAGCCTACATCCCCGCTTCTTCTGAGGACGGCAACGCGGAGTGCTGGATCCCCAAGCCTGCGTCGCTTGGAGACGCGGGAAGTTCCTTAGGTTTCAGAGCCATGTGGAGAACAGCTTCTTCAATACCGGCCATGTTGTCAGTGCGGTCCTTGTCTTATCTACCTGGCTAATGCAAGCAAAAAACCTGTTCCTGAAGTCTAAGCAGCAGCCCCCAAAACCCATGCCATACTACCGAATCCGGAAATCCCTCGAGAAGCAGATTCAGAGTGTGGGCGCTGGCTTCACAGTTTCTCGGGGTTGTCTGAAGTCCCTGAAGTTCCCATGCTTTTGGTGTCCAGAGTTTCTATTGCTGGTGCAACCGGATCTGAGTACGGTGACTTGATGTGTACTCGGGCTTCATGGCCATCCACATGTTGTAGCAAATTATGCGTCGCCACCAGAGTCTATTTCAATTGTGAGGAGGCCTCCTAAAAACATGATTGGATTGACGTTTGTATGCCTCGAATTCGCTGCCTTGAAGGTTCAAAGCCGGCTTCATCGGCCCAGAGGAGCTGGAATACGGCGGCGGCAAGTGGGCCAAACTGGGGCCTCGCGGCCGCAAGCGGACAACAGTCAAGCTGTCCTTGGGGGGAAGGACTTAACTTAAGGCAATTCAATGTGCTGGGATGGTTTTGGTAGTTCCTTGGAGTTGCAAGTCTTAATTAAGGTCCGAGGATTCAGGGTTGAGGTAGTTTACGGCTCTGGGCACTGTCATGGACGAATCCCATCCTAACCACAGCCCCGCTAGGTTGAAGGTTTGGAGTTTGGGGTTGATTTGGGGTTTAGGGGTTGGTGGGCCCGTGCAAACAGCGCCCGCGACAAAGAAGCCGAGGTTCATGATGCTCACGGCCAAGCGGACGGTGACTGAGCAGAATCTGGCAATTGCGTTTAGGAAACCTGTTGACGCGTGCAAGAGAGCCTGACCAGAACCCCCATCAAGCTGCGGCAAGTGGTTTCAAGCGTGAAACCACAAATCAAGCCCAGCAAAGAATGCACTCTGCGATCGGGGCACAACCGTTGCAGGCTGCTGGTTTTGCGAACCTTTGATGTTTTTTGCCTGTCCGAAAATACGGCTTGGGTTCAACATAGCTGTTGAATTCACAAACCCACGAGCCCTTTTGCACCACATCCAGGAAATCAATACCCGAAAAGCCTGCTACCCTGCCCTGCCCAGGATTTTGCCGCTACAAACACCAAGCTCGTCGAAATGTTTCAGGCTGGACGAGGAAGCCCATGTCTAAACTTACTGGCCATGCTAGAAGATCTGCAAACAGCTGACTCAGCGCACGGCGTCAGGCTCTGTACGCATTCAAGTTTATGCCGTATGCCTGATCATCATGACCGTCAGCATTGAGTCATTTTTCAATATCACCGACATCACTATTGACATCATCCTAATGCCCATCACTGCCCATCTCCGTCCTGATCGTCATTGTCTTCATTGTCATCGTCCTCCAACAGTAGCTACAACGAAGCCGACGACAGGTACTTCTCCAGTGGCCTGTACTTCTATACGTTGCTGCTGCTGCTGCTGCTGCTTCTGCTGCTGCTGCAGCTGCTGAATCTGCGCCGCTGCCGCGACGACGACGACGACGACGGCGAGGACCGCCCACGACGACCACGAAAGGACGATGCGGGCGACAACGAGCACGACTCCTACCACCGCAACGAATGCGAAAACATGACGGAAGAGCGTCCACGACGCCTTCAGCGAATCCTGCGTGACAGCGACGTCGAGCACTTCCATAATTACCCCTGGGGAGTCATGCGATTTTCATCGCTTCCTTGGCAGTATCAGAGTACCAGTAGTTACAACCATAACATCAAGACATAACTCCATCAGAGTGTGAATGACAAAAGTATTCGCAGTAGGGGTAGCTAGGAATGCAAGGAGGCAACACAGCCAGCGGCCCCCATGACGGCAAGAACGACAACGACAACGGCAGAAACCGCCGCAGCAGCAGCAGCAGCGGCAAGAATAATAAAGAGTAAAAGGAGCAGCATCTGCAGCACCAGCAACAGCAGCTGCAACTGCAAGCGCAAGTGCTGTTGCTTCTGCTGCTGCGGCTACTGTTCCGCCAGTGATGTTACGTTTACTACTACTGCTGCAACTCCTACGTACATTAGGAGCATCAAGAGCAGCATTGATGCTACATATCTGTATAGTATTGGTTGAGCCAGCCATGATCGCCATTCAACAAAGATCAGTACGACATGATGTCGTGAGGATGCTTCTAGCGAGAAAAGTGGAATTGTGGTGATCATCAGCAGCATAATCGTCTGATTGTCATAAAAGCCGCCATCACTACCACTATCACTCTGACGGACGGTACATGTGGCAGTCTTGTCTCGCTACCGGGGCCTCGTGCATCTGCGCATTTTGTGCAGGGAATGTTCGTGGAGCCAGATTCGTACTTGCTGACCCAGGACGACAAGCAGATGATACCATGCTGCTTTAAGGGAAGGAAGCAGATGCTTCTTGAGATGCTTCGGATTCCGGCACTGATTACTGGTAGTATTGAGTAGTAACAGTAGTGGTCGTTGGTGGTGGTGGTGGTGGTGGTGGTAGTAGTTGCAGCAGCCGCAGCAGCAGCAGCAGCAGTGGTAGTGTTAGTGGCAGTGGTCGTGGTCGTGGCAGTGGAAGTGGTCGTGGTAGTCGGAGTAGTCGTTGTAGTCGTAATTGGTGGTGGTAGCCGTAGTAGTAGCAGTTGTAGTAGGAATAGGAATATAGGAGTAGGCCAGGAGCAGGCGCAGGAGCAGGAGTAGAAGTGGGAGTCATTAGGGGCAAAAGAGTAGGAAAAGAAGGCTCTCCTCCCCCGCAGTTGCAGGATGACGAGATGGGCTACGCAGTGCAAAAGACCGCCCCTTTCGCTGCAGCTGCGGTCCGAAACGGTTCAGGGTGTTGGATTATATGAGCAATGATCTGTCAGGAGAGCCTAGGAAGTAGGGTGGTTTAGGAGAACTTGCATTGGTTGGATGTTTCGACAGCCAAGGCCATCGACTTCTGAGCCAGACAGGCAGCAGAGCAAAGACACGGGAAGGTCACCCCAAGATCCCGATGGTCCGTCGGTTGGCGGGATCTTAAGGAGTTGAGATTGAGGTTGAGGGCTTAACGGCTGAGTTTAGCTTCTAGAGTAGTCTAGAGGTTCCCAAACCGAATCAATGTACGGTTGTGGCATTGTTCATTTCGAAATGCCATGATTTGGTTGGCAGATGTTGCATCGCCTGCATAGGCCCTTGTGACGCAGCTCAGCTTTCGTCCAGGGGCTCTTTTGCACAGATCGTCGCAGCTCGCGTCGGTTCTCGGCAGATTACTGGGCCCGCGCTGTCTTAGCAACAGTCAAGCTCACTAAGAGCGATAATTAATTATGAAGGATGACGCTCACAACAGTAAGTAGTGGCAGTCGAAAACTTCACACTTGCGAGGCTTCGGGCACTTGGTCGAAATAAGAGCATCCTGGCCGTCATCATCGTCATCGCTAAACTAGCAGCTGTCACAGCAGTAAACTAAGCACAACAAGGACCACACTTAAACACAAACTTCGGTAACTACATCTACCTACCAACACAGTGAGAATCCGAGCATGCCGCATTTCCTATCCTCCAACAGATTCATGCCTTGCACCACATGCGGATTCCACTAAACTGGTGACCACTGCGAGCATGCGCTCACGAGTAGCTTAGGATCGCTCAAAGCGTTGTGCTGCTCTCGAGCGTGTTCACGCCTAGCAGCTTTTCCATCATCCACACGCGACACCCCGGATCCGAAAGTTCTGAGCCCTGAACATTACATACTCAGACATCAGGCGTTGTCTTTGCCGTCCTACAGTGCGTTGTGCCTAGAGGCCATTGTGTAGACGTAGACATAGAGTGCCATAGACAGGCAATTTCATTGCAGCCCAGGCACAAATCTGCAACAACGGAAGCACACTTACCACTGGGTTCCAAGCAGGCCCAAACACGCATCAAAAGCTGCCAGAAGAAGGCGCAGGCTACGTCGTCTTTGGCGTATGTACTCATATGTGGTAATACAAGACTATAAACAGCTTCTGTTCTCCCTGACTTCGTTGAAAATCATGATATCTGTATTTTTCTGGCGCCACACTTGCAACTCCGCTGAGGACTCTGGCAGAGCGAAAATTTGTGTCTGCCTGTCCCCTTGCACATGCAAAGACGTATCCCCTGACCCTACTTGAACCCCAAAGCCCCGCAACCCTGCATCAACACCGGGGCTTTGTCGTGGACTCGTGGACACCTTTTGCCGTGCCCCTCGCATCCATAGACTGTTGAGGGGCCAGCCGAAATGGAGCACCGAGAAAGTCCCTGCTTTCAACAGCTGAGCTGGCTTAGGGTTTAGGGCTTGAGGGGAAGTCTGGTCAACATAATGCGTGTTGCTCGCCTTGTAAGAAAACGGAGTTGCTCTTAATTGTACCTCTGAAACAGGAGGACGCTGACTGTTGAAGTCTCTACTCCTGAGAGTGGCCGACAAAATTACTAACATAGTCGTGATTGGGCATGTTACCCAGTCCTGTTCAATTTGTCGTGAAGCCCTGTTACTGCTATCAGTACTATGCTTACAACCCATGCTGTCGTGTTGCTCAAGCTGCCGGTGCTCTTGTAGTTGCTGTCGTCGCCCCAAAGCAGCAAATCCGAACATCTCCAGCTTTAATTAAGCCCAAAAACCCACAGAGCCCAAAACTCTCTCTGGGATTTCCTCCTTCGTCTGTGCTCCAGACATGGGACCGAATTCGGCCAAGCCGAAGCCCGCAGCACTTGCGAGGAAAAAAACTCGGCCTGCCGAATGCAACTTAATCCAACAGGAGAGGAAGAGTAGTTAGACGGAGCAACCAGGTTGAAGCTGCCGTTTCAAATAGTGAGACTCGTTCTGTTCTTCAACCTCGTGGTGCAGTAAACACAGGAGCAGCAGCTGGCGTAGTTGCAGTTGTCATAGCAGCAGTGGTGGTAGTCGTCAGAATAGCAGAAGCAGCAGCGGGACTAGAACGAGGAGTAGTAGTAGTGGTCGTCGCCGTCGTCGTAGTAGCGCATCAACTACTAGCAGCAGCAGCAGCAGCAGCAGCAATAGCCGTACTACAACTGCAACTGCTACTACCATCAGATTATCACTACTGCTATTGCTGCTGCTGTGCACTGCTGCTACTACTGCTACTCCTACTACTCCTACTCCTACTCCTACTCCTACTCCTACTACTACTACTACTACTACTACTCCTACTCCTACTCTTACTCCTACCCGCCACCATAGCTCCCTGTTTCCGTGCTTTTTTGCAGCCAAGCTGTCGATGAGCATCTGTTTTCGTGCACAGCTCGCCCCCAGACCTGTTCAGATGCCTCCTTTCACTACTCCTATCCCTACTCTTACTATGCCCTAAACCCGAAACCGACTACATTCCAATGATTTCGGACGTGACCTCGAGGCGATGCTTCAGCAGTTGCTTGAAGACACCATCACCTTCAAGTGCTACCAGTATGCGATATGATTTTCCCGGGCATGAAGACTTGGATTCGGGCTCTAAGCGCCCAGAACTCCTTAAGGGATGACTGGCCCAGAGCGCGAATGTTTTCAATGAACGTTGGTCTTGCAGATGGAGTTGACAGTTGGCCGACTGCCTACCCTGGAAGCACGTGCTGGATCAAAGGAAGTCAGTAATTCGGCACGTCTCCAGGCAGTGTTTGACACCAATTAATAATAGCCTCACAGTTGTTCGGCTCGGTGAAGTCGTCCACTGGTTTTCCGAACGGACAGCATATTTCCAGCATCCGCATCTGGTTTCTTTTCATGGTGCCTAATGACCGAAGTCTGCAGTGTCGGAAGGTTTCTTCGGGCCGGCGTAGAAGCTATGCGATTTGGCCAGCTTGCAAGCGTCAAGCCTGAAAGCTGTATGCCCGGCTACAAAACGATTGTGAAGGCGTTCATGTGTGTACTTGACTGCACTGGACAACAGGTGATAGGAATCCTGAGCATGTCGTCATACTTCGTTCGAGTTTTGGACATGAGTTCTGAGCTAGGTCTCTAAATGCACCCTGTCATGTCGAGAATGTAAGACATTGCAGTGACTCTCTGGAGGTTCTTGTGAAGAACACCTGGTAGGATGCGTGTCCAGTCAGTTGTTGGACCAGACGGCATATATGTAGTTCTCACTAGATTCACTAGATATTGTTAAACCCAAACCGTACGTATGATTTATCTTTCGGCTAGTCCGGAGCCTGGATTTTGCAGTGATGAGCCTTAGTCCACCATGTAAACTCAGCCGAAACAGTTTCCTTGACTTGCAACGTCTCCTGCACTTCTGTTGTTCATTTAGTTGTTTGGATGTCGCAGGCAAGGAAGCCAGTAAATTGTATCACGCTGACCCTCGACTATGGAACCTCGCCTGGCTTGTCCGAGTTGTGAGAGTGTAAACCCTACGTATCCCTACAGACTCTAAGCTCAGCCTTCGCCGCAGCCACAGAACAAAGAGCTGCTCTCGGGTAGTGTGCACCCGTAGCTTCCTGACATGATGGCCTAGCTGGAACTTGGCGGCTGTCCCAGCGTGAGCAAGTTTGTGCAACATCTGTATGCAGACGTGCAGGGGCAGCTGAAGGTTTATTGAAGCATGAATATGGAGAAAGATGGACAGACAGACAGACAGACCGACAGACAGACAGACAGATAGACAGGTAGGCACATAGACAGATCGATAGACGGATAGACAGATTCACAGATATACAGATTGGCAGATAGACATGTGCGTATGTAAAGCTCTTTCAGGTCATAGCACTCTCCGAAACGAAACTTTCCGGAACCCGGGAGAGGGGGGCAGCACGTCGTGCGCAGGGGTGGGCAAGGAACATAGTAGGGGAGGCAGGTGCAAGGGACATACCTACACATTTGTGCCGCCTGGGCATCATGCTCTGCTTCGGATCGCAACCTCTGTGTAAGACGCCCTACGATGCGTAGGGCAAGCCAACTCTTGGCATCATCACCGTCTATCATCATCGTCATTTGTTTCTTCCTTTTGTCGGGTATTGCATGGCCCATCGATAGGTACTCCTTGCCCTTTGTGCTTTCGCCCGTTGCTGTTTGTGAGTTGGGGTCTGTCGTGCTGTCTTGAGTCTTGGGCTGGCACCCTAGTTAAAACTGAACATGTTATAGCACACTGTAGCCTGTTATAGTATATTATAGTATGTCACAATATGCCGTTCTGCTGGGGGCGAAACGCTTCGCGAGGTCGGGCTCTTGCCCGGGTCCATCCGCGCTTCACAACGTCTGGGAGAAAGAGAGATTGGCCATGCAAATACCCAATGCCAACATTCAATGACATGTGATAGTAACAGTAATAGAAAGAGCAATGGTGCTGTTTGCTGGGGTTTTCCATGCTTCTGTCAGGTGGATACCCACATGGCCTTCTCCTCAGTTACTTGCCCAAGCAGTTCCTTTGCTGCCGGGGGTATCGGGGTGTTCTTGCATTTGCTCCGTTCTGGTGTCATGGGGTCGTCGGCTGCAGGCAGTATTGCGTCACTGTGGTGAGGTTGAAGGATTTGAATGTGTTTCAACGCTTGCACGTTATTCGCTTTGCTGAGAATGCAAGTATTGAAACGATAACTAGATCTAGTCGTCTCCTCATTGCAGTTTTGCTCCGGCCAGTGGCTGCACCCTGCCGGTAGCCAGACTTCTAGAGACTCGCCCTGACTCAACCCGCCCCTCCCAATCACCTGCCGATCTGTCCTCGTTTCAAAAATCTCGTGAAAGGATGTTCGGCCTGCGGCTGGGCACTAGTAGCAACAAATTCAGTCGCTTGCCAGTGAATGCCGCAAATAGCCTGTAGAGTTACAGAAACGTTTTCGAGTACATGTTCGTGCTTGAGAGTGGATAGGTCGCGAAACGATTGCCTCTAGTGTAAGCGTATGTATGTATTTATGTATGCATGTGTGTGTGTGTGTGTTTGTGTGTCGTGTCGTGTCGTGTCGTGTCCCGTCCCGTGCCGTCCTGTCCTGTCCTGTCCTGCCGTTCTGGATGGATGGGTGGACGGATGTATGTATGTATGTATGTATGTATGTATGTATGTATCGCCTGAGCTTCGAGAGCGAGTGCTAACAAATGTATGTATGAATGTATGCAAGGTAAGGCAAGGCAAGGCAAGGCAAGGCAAGGCAAGGCAAGGCAAGTATGTATGTATGCATGCATGTATGTATGTATGTATGTATGTATGTATGCATGTATGCGTGCATGTATGTTTTGGATGCATGGATGGATCAATGCACAAATGCATGTATGCAATGCATCGTGTGTGGTATGCAAGGTATGTATTGTGTATGGCATATTGTGTAACGCTATGGTGTGGTATGACATGGGATGGGATAGGATGTATGCTATGTACTGTGTGATGGTTTTGTATGGTCTGCTCTGGTTTGGCATGATGGGTACGTATTGCACGCGTTTCTTGTATGGTATGCAGCGTGTGCAATGTATGAAATGCACATATGGATGGATGGATGGATCAAATGAAGACATGACAAGACAAGACATATCGTAATAGCCTACATGCGTGCAGGTGCACAATCACATTTGTGATTCAGTATATCCGGCTCTAAAAAATGGATGTATGTCAAAGTGTGTTTGTGTATGTCTCTTTTCTGTGGAAGCCCTGAGCTTGCCGCAAACATCCCTAAGTTAAGTTCACTCCTGACGGCTCAGAACTAAAATGCCCTAAACAAAAGCAACAATGGGAAGAACATGAATACTCCGCTTGCAAGGGCACGTGCCCTGCATTGATTCGATTCGGTGGAAGTTGTTGCGTGCCCGCAGCCTCTGGTCTAAGACACTCGAAAAGGTGCTCTTTGAGAGACCAAAGCCTCCCTCTCGTTCTGCACATCGTCATGAGCGGATTTGGGCAGTGTCGTTTCTGCTCCGAGAATCCCTTCGCCGTACTCTTCGGCAACTTAGCTGCAAATGTGACTGCATCCCATGATTTCCACGGTACGTGTAGCTAAATGCCGGTCAATCTTTGCAAGACAAGGATCGAAGCCAGAAGAGAAGAAGACAAGGGTGCAGGCCAGCGCGACCAGAGTTATGATTGTTCTATTATTAGGACTATTGCTGTTATTACCACTACCTTTATTCATGTGATTGCGATTTGTATTGCGATTACTATCACTACGTTTTTTGCTACTTTGCACTGGTGCGCTTGCCAAGCATAAGTCCAGTGCAAGCAACGATCATTATCCGCGATCATTATTACCATTATTCTTACTCTGATTGTTACTACTTGTTTTAATGTTATTCTCATTATTGCCATTCTGATTTTGTTAGATACTTGGCCTTGCGTTGAAGGTCGCTCCGAAGGCGAAGACTCCTTCCAAGAGAAACGAGGCAAACTTCCAGCGACGATCAGAGGAAGAAGTCAAGGTACCAGCCTTGGCTTTTGCCTTTTGGTCTTACAAGCGGTTTAAGTTTCAACACCAATAAACGGACAAGAATAGTACACATAGTAACACAATATCAGGGATCATTGCGTGGCCTGCTTTCGGCTTTATTACACGTCTCATGCATTTCACTTGGGTTTGACTCGCGCTGTCCCTAACCTGATCAGTTGGCAGATACGTGGCATCCTGCCGCATGCTCCTGCCAGGAGACAGTGGCGCGTTGGGAGATGTACGTCCATCCCCGCGCCAAGGTGCAACAGCCTTGCCATCGGAGGTTAATTCCGAGAACACAAGCAGAAACATAGACGATGATAGATGTCAATACAGACCATGTGCAACACAGGCAACGAGCATACACTGGCATATGCACACAAGCTCCTTCACATGCAGTCTTATGCATGTGTTGACCTAACTATGGCGGCACGTGTTTGTGTATGCCCATGCACGGGTTGGCAGATCAACATAGCAGAGCAACGTAAGCATGATTACGCATGCATGCGATGGTGCAGACGTGTATGCGTGCAGTCTGATCCGAGACTTCGAAACAGACGCAGACACATGGTCGCTTGGTCTCTTTCTCTCTTTGTCTTTGGCTCGCTTTTTCCACTGGCTTTTCCTTTCACAGTCTGGTGGGTCTGCACAGGCGATTTCCAACTGTCATGGCCAGGAACCAGGAACAAGCATAGTGTTTCGCATCCGGCCTTGTGTCACGTAGCTTGCATAGTGAGTCTCATGCCTCGTGCTGCTGAACGCCTCACTGCCGACAACGCGTGGTTCTACTTCAGCTGGCACCTCAATGGGGCAAAACTGTGGGCCTGTGGCGAAACAATTGAAGTTTGCCTCAAACCCTCGAGCCCGTGGCAGGAGACTCAGACTGACTTACAGCGTTGCCAGGAGTTCTTCTCAGATGCGAAGCAGCTGGAGGAGGTGCTCTCCCAGCTGGCCAAGGTGGCACAGTGTTCCAGTAGCAGTAACATATCAGACGTGTGCCGGGGTGCGTCTAGTCAGCAGGGCTGGGACTGTCGCATTACGGTTAGCGAAATTAAGAGTCGCCGAAATAGTGGCGAGGGCGGCAAAACGCAAGTAATCGTCATCTTCGCAGCAGGGTCATCACCTCATGCAGTTGTTGAAACGCATGAGACAAGCAGTTGGGCGAAGGCTGTCATGATTGCCATGCAGACGTTAGTTATTTTTGCGAATGTGTGTGAGGGTGTGTACCTGTCTTCGGACACTCTCTATGCCTGTACATCTGCATATAAGGTGTGCATATATATATATAATATAAAGATAAGCATAAATATAAATATGTATATGTATGTGTATATGTCACAAAAACATGGGCCTGTCATGGGTCGTATCCTCCAGAAATACATATTTTATAGACACACACACACATGTACACAAGTACACGTAGTGGTGGGGCGTGCCCAGACAAAGCTACATACGCACTGCGCGCATCTACGCACAGCATTTACAGGCATATGAGCTACTACATGAACGGTTTCATTGTTGGTACCATGCAGCTCCCCAACCTGCTGCAATACAGCTGAGTAGACTCAGCAGGCAGCGTGTCAGCCTATTGGCGAACGTTTGCAACTGTGCAATCGAATGCCTCGTGCATGCGCGGCAGTTGCTTGAAACCTTCGTCGTGAAACTCAATGCTCACTTGCGCGGCAGGGCACTGACAGGAACGCCGACCCCGTGCTTGGTTCCGACAAGGAGTGCGTGTTTCTTGGCCGGCATTTTGCTAGGGCATGCGTGGACCCGGAAAGTATGTAAAATAATAGCCTTTTATGGGTCTTGGGCCATTATTTTACTTACTTTTGGAGGTGTAGGTGCAGCATTTAGATGGGGCCCATCTGAACATAACCAGTAGCATGGACACTGATCCGTGGCTTCAGCTCACCCTTTAGTTCAGCTCGCACGAGCACGTCGCGATCAGCATTTTCCGCCATTCAGCAGATTGTGAGGCACTGGTATGGCGACGTGACGAAGGACGAGCTCCAAGCCGCCATCCGCATGGTGAAACCAGGTGGAGCTCACGGCAGTATTTCCTACATGTACAGTGCTTTTTCCTTTGTGTGTGTGTGTGCACAAACAGATACCGATCGGTCTGTTTGTCTGTCTGTCTGTCTGTCTGTCCATCTATTTGCCGAGCTGCTTTTCTGACTTTTATGCCCAGTGTCTCGCCTCCTGCATCTCACTGAGGGGAAGCAAGAGACGAAGCAGGGGCAACACACACATAGATCGGTGGACCAAAGCTGCACCGCTCAAACCATCTGCATGCACTGAACAAGCTGGAGCCTTGTGTCACTCTCACAGTTGCGTGCTTGTACACACACACACATTCACGTGACCACGTGCTTGCATCAGACTTATACTTGTATGTTACTATATGTGTACATGCTTGTGCTCGTATAGGAGCGAATGTGTGGTTCTGTCCGTCGTGTCGTGGGGGGTCAGTCCGCTGGTATGGCCAAACACACACACACACACTCTCTCTTTATGTCTATCTCTATCTCTCTCTCTCTTTCTCTCTGCCTCTCTCTCTCCATATTTATTATATTGTATTGTATTATATTATACTATATTATACCATATTATGTTATATTATACTGTATTATATTATATTGTATTGTATTAAGTTGTATTGTATTGTATTGCATTGTATTATATTATATTAATATTATATTCATCTTAATATAAGTATTAATATTAATATTTCTATTCTATTCTATTCTATTCTATTCTATTCTATTCTATTCTATTCTATTATATATAATGTATATACTATGTAATATATATTCATAGATATATCGGTGTATGTATGTATGTATGTATGTATGTATGTATGTACACACACACACATATATATATATAATACATATACAGATACATACATGTGCGCATATGTGTCTGTCTGTATATACGTATTTATACAGCGGGACAGACACACTTTTGTGCAAGCATAATCAAGGCTCACGACGAACAAACCGAGTCCGTGCCATTCACGAACAAAGACAAATCGACAGATCATCCGCCTTGGCCTGCAGCCATGAAATCGTAACTTCACATGGCTTCGTATGCTGTTTTACAGATCGCAGCCGTTGCAGAGAGTCGTGAGGTGAGTCGTCCGAGTCCATCACCTACGTGAACCGCGTTTTGGCCTTTCTGCTCGCCGGCAAGAATTCGGTCGTACCATATCGAAATCTACTGTAAGTACCACCTCCCCCCATCTCCCCGCAACATTTACCGACCACCGCCTAGGCCTTTTGTGGCCAAAGCTTCTGTCGGATCAAGGTCGAGGATCTAAACAATCTAACGATGTAGATTGCATCAACTCGGACATCTCGACATGGAGCCCAAAGCTGCAAGGTTTGCCACCGACGAGTCCTTTGAAAAGCTCATGCAGCTTCCGAAAGAGCCTTTCAGAATGTCCTGCGGTGATCAACTCTGTGCCTCAGTTGCCTTTTGTTCCACGTCATTGCGCCCGAACTTGTAACATCCCTACCATATATTTCTCGTCCAGAAACTGCAGAAACACCGGGCATGGTCTATTTCCCACAGTGGATCTGAATTTAGTCTTCTTGGATGCACCCAGTCACCCTTGCAGACTTCAGAGCCACAGGCGTGAACCTCGCCCACATCTCGGTCTCAACTTGCTGAGCTTTCGCCTCACGCAATTGGCAGCAACAGAAGATGGCCCATGTCACGATTGCATCGTGGCGTATTACTAAGTGAGAGTTGAGCTTACATCAGTCGTCTCTTGCAGCCTTCCACAAAGAAAGATGCCTTAGCTTCGCTATTCACGCAGTGCTTTCATTCAGTTGGATGGCTGCCCCCCTGTAGAAGATGAGAAGCCGTTGCTTTGACAACGCTTGGGCCACATGTTCCGGTCTGTCTCAAATTCGGATTCAGTTTTGCGGGAGGAGCTGCTCAGTACCTCTGCGAGCCAAAAAGCCGCCAGCGCACGCAAGCTGTTATCGGCGTCATTATAACGTTTTGGTGAAACCGTATATACATAGAACACACACACACATATATATATATGTATATACATACACACACACATACATACATACATCCATACATACATACGTACATACATACATACATACATGCATACATGTAGTGTATGTATAAACGCATACACTGTGTACTGGTAGTTACACACTCTCTGTCTCTATGCATAAATATGTGTATGCATACAGTATGCATGTAATGTATTTATGTATGCATGTATGTATGTATGTATGTACGTATGTATGTATCTATGTATGTATGTATGTATGTATGTATGTATCTATGTATGTTTGTATCTATGTGTCTATGTATGTATGTATGTATGTATGTATGTACGTATGTATGTATATGATGGAGTGGAGCGCATGAAGCCCCGTACTCTAAGCTAGTGGCCAAGCCTCAAAGCGCAAAGCCAAGTGGCTTCGAAAGCCAGCGCGGGCTCTTGCCAAGGGTGCTGCGACCTGTTGCTATGAGACTCGACCGGTTGAGCGATTGGAGTCGAAACCCAAAGCCTCCAAGGTGGATGCTGACAGGACTGGCTTTCTTTGCTCTTGCCTCGGAATCCTGGCGGGCCATGCGGGCTAGCAAATGTTCATTCCTAGAAGAAGACCTTCTTTGAGATCTCTCGGTTTCAGAGGCGTAAAGAAAAGGGAAGAGTGTGAGTGAAGCAGACGCGACGCAAATCCACACACACACACACGCGCGCACACATACGAACTAGGTGAATACACCGAGTACCTGTGCACGTAAAACGAGCATAGGACATAAAGCGAGCGTATCCTCAGTTTATTCTAGTCCTGCGGGCATGATCATACACAACACAACCATACCAACCCACACGCACGCGCACACAGACACGGACACAGACACAAACACACACACACACATGCACACACACACACACCCACAGACGCCCACCCACCCACCCACCCACCCACCCACCCACACACACACACACGCACACACAGAAAGACACACGTTGCACACACAACAAAACACAACACACACCAACCCATTTGTGCACCAACCTATATGTCTGCGTGTTTATCTATGTATGAAAAATTCGACCAAATAGGAGATACCGAAGGCAAGCTGAATGCACGTCCCCCCGCCAAGGCACAGGAAGGACCCAGGGTGCACCTGCCATGCGCGGGCCTTGTTCGGCAAAGCTTTTCTTCGCGGTACAGGCTTGCAACGTGGTGAGCCGCAGCAGCGGGACTCAAGTTGTATCGACTGGGGATGGAAGCTTGGTATCTCAACCCCCAAGCAGTGCTCACTTGACCTGCGCATCTTTGTTATGTGGTTGTTTTGCTGTAGCATGACAGCCGAACTGCTCTCGAAGTCAAGTTGACTAGAAATCCGTACAGCAGCCGATCCAGGGCCCTGTCACGACATCTACCTTTGCGGATAAGCCAGCTGTCGGCTGGGTCCTGCTGGCATGCTTTCTTGGGCATTGCGGATAGTTTAAGGTAGTTTTTCTTTATGCATTTCTTCCTAAGACTCTGCGCCCCAAACGACAGTAATGTAAGCTAAAGTGTGACAGCAAACTAAGTTAATTAATCCCCTCGCCCTGGTCGACTGAAAGATTGAGGCCGCTTTGCTTTCTGCGAGATTTTAAGAGATTCTATGATACGTCAAGTTATACATACATACATACATACATACACACACATATGTATATATATATATTGTACATATGTATGTGTATATACATACATATATATATATAGAGAGAGTGTGTGTATATATATAATATGTTTGCACATATCGAGGATAGCCCCCAAGACCGGTTAATGGCCTTGCCTGGACCTCATTTCTTGTCTTATGAGATGCTCGGAGAAGGTTCACGACAACAGACTATGCCAGGCGAACCGAGCCGCACACCTGGCGCCAGGCCGGGATTCTACAGTCGTTTCGTGAAGAGGGTTGAGGCATAAGATTCAGGGCCTAGAATTTAGGATTATTAAGGGGCTGCGCAGGGGTTGACAAATCTCTAATAGGGTAATTGCTCAGCCCTCATGTAAACACATGCATTCCTTCGGAAAAGCCAGAGGAGCTGCAAGCATGCTGCGTTAGCCACACCAAGGCCACCAACCAAAGTGCCCCCACCGACAGGGCATGGTCAATGCCAGGAAGGGTTGGACTCAGACGGATACAAAAGGTTCTCCCGATGGCATGTTGTTTTTCAGGCGACTGCTCATCGAAGAGGCTGGTGCGACCGGGCGAACATTGTTTGAGTACAGCACGCTTGCTAGCACTTTGAGAAAAGGGCAAGTTCTCAGAGATGCGTTCCTCCCGAATCATGGCCCACAAGAAACACATGGCCACCCGAGCGACATTCTGCAGCAAGCAGGGTTTGGCGCTAGGGCTTACGGTTTATGGTGTAGGGTTCCACAAAGGGTTCGAGGTACGGTTGCTGCTATAAATCCTGGTCGCCCATAATAAGGGATACCCCATAATTCCCATAGTTTAGGGTCCTTAGGGTAATGCAGGATTTATATCATCAACAGTATTTCGTTCCTTCGAAACGGCAGGTCTGGCAGCCTCTCAAGCGCACGTTGTTTGCGGAGTGTGGCGGCCCCAGTGTGGAGCTGACACGCTCCTTAATAAGAATAATAAGAAGAAGAATAATAATGATAATTGCAATAACAGTAGTAACAGTTAGTAATAATCATAATACTAACGGTAATGACAACTGTAGGGCCTTTTGGAGACTCTCCGCATATCAAACTACTTGAAAGCTCAGGGGTCGTCTTGAGTAAGCTCATGTGCGTCTTAGTAACTCTACACGTGCTTTACCGGTAGCCCTGCCTGTGAGTCCGAAGGTCGTCCAAGTCCGGTTCTACATCGTTTTACGGCATCCTCGTATCTTGGATCTGTCAAGAAACTTTGCAAGCGGTCCGACGAACCTTAGCACAACAACTCTCCTTCTGGGCCCAGTGTTTGCGTGACAAGGTTCGCTTCCGCCCAGCTCACGCAGCGTCTGGGGCTCGCAGTCTATGCCACAAGGGGTGGAGGTAAAAGCATGGCCGAGCGTTTTAAACGATGGCGTATCGGCCCTAAGCCCTATAAACCCTATAAACCCTTATACGGGACTTGCTTGCACCCTGTCTGCACCTGTCTAGAGTTCAGACAATTCCCTGCTGCGCGACTCGGTCAGCTGCGGATGGGCTCAAAGCTAGTATACTATAACATACTATGATATACTATAGTAAAAAATAATGTACATGATATACTATTACATGCTATGATCTACGAACGAAGTGTACAAGCTTCACGGGTCGTGGAGGATCCAGGAATCTCGGGCCTGGCTGGCTTGGCAAGCGTGGATACTTTGGGGTTTAGGGTTTAGGGCACCGTAGCATCATTGGCATTTCTCCTGCTTTCGGAATGTACTCAGTCAATACGAGGGACTTGTTGCGGCTTGCTTCTGTCGTGCCCCCGAGTCGCGAACTCAGGAGGCCTCGCATCTTTGCGGAACGCCCGCAGCCGAGGCGGGAGTTGTAAGTTTCGGGAGGGCCGGAGTTGTTCTTGGTGGCTATGTGCCTGGAGTTTGGGCTGTTTTTCGGTTACGAGTCGTTTCGCTTTGTGCTTTCGGAACTTGGCTTACGGCGTCTACGCCGCAGCTTTGAGATTCATTGGACTTTACCCACGGTTTGTAAAGTTTGCATATGGAGGCCAAGCTGCTCAGAATTGCATTGGTTCGATATGGTAGCTAGGAATGCTAAGATTGCTACACCCGAAGTCCAGGACCCGAGGCTTTCATAGACCTGGCCCAGTGGCTTTTCGTGTGTACTGCTTTGAGGCTCCACGGGCATGACTGTTGGAGTCTCGGTTCTGAAGCTGCCAGGGTTCTCGGTGTTCTCAGTGGCCTGGAAAAAGAGGATGCTGGGCATGCCACCTGTTGAACAAGCTATACAAGCTACAGCCTTCGGGTATGAGTCACAGTCTGTGCCAGTAAAGTTGGAGCGGGCGCTTGCTGATGCTGAGGCCACCGCCGTCGCGGAGCCAGTCGTTTCACAGAGGCTCTGGGTGATGGAGTCTAAATGCCATGTAGGAGGTGGCTGTTGGCGCCAGAGGAAGGCGAAACAGAAGCGGCTGTGACGGTGCGTAAGCCCCAAACATGTGATGCCTTTATCCATGGCCTCTTGAGCTGATGTCTAGGTGCAAGTGTCAAAACGACCCAAGCTGCTCGTCCTGAGTGTAGGCAGCCTCTCTTGTTGTTTTGGTTGAGACTCCCATGAAGATGACAGGAGTCGGCGTGTCAAAGCTGTGCAGGTGCGGCAGGGCAGTCCCGCGGGGTGTCTCTTTCGTCCGTCCTCGCCCGTGCCGTCTTTCAGCTTTGCTGGCAAACTCCCTCCGAGTCCGCGTGCAGGTCTCCGACGAGAGTTCTGGACGGAGCCTCAGAGAAGGGCTTGCTTTTGGTACAGGCTTCGTCACAAACCCATGATCAAACCCCCCCTGCAGGTTGCTGTGTGTGAAGTTGCAGTGACATTCAAGCGCACCGCAATGAATGCCAGGCTCAGATCGGCCCTGGAGAAAAGAGGCAGCTGCCGAAGGAAGTCTTTTAAACTTCTTGACAACCTTTATAATTTATAGGTCTTACATCGGCGATCATCTGCCGGCATGATCGTGCAGTGGTTGGACTGGTTCTCATTGGCTGGCTCGTTCGTCTTGAACTAGGCGGCTCTTTCTGTGTGGCTGCGCCTCATGAGAAGCCGGATCGATCTCTCGTGGCCTTTCTTGATCTCTGTATTGCACGCCTGCCAGCGCTTGCCCATCTCGGAGATTCTCCCAGATATTATGGATGCCTTCCAGACGGACCAGGACATAGTGCTCCAGGCTGGGCTTGCAGCCTGTTCAGGAGCTGTCGAAAGAATCTGCACTTCCGCCTTTCGTGATGCCTATCCATGCATTTATCCATCGATCCATCCATCTTTCCATCTAGCTATCTATCTCCCTATCTCCCTGTCCATTGTCGAATCCAATCTGACCCAGTCAGATCTGGTCAAAACCCCAATCTGCCCTTGCCTTACCTTATCTAGCAATTGTGTCATCTCGTCGCAAATGTATCTCTTCATCCGTCTATCAGTGTCTATGTATCTGTCCATCTATCTATCTATCTATCGATCTGTCTATCTATCCATCTATCTATCGATCTATCTATCTATCTATCTATCTACCCATCTACCCATCTACCGATCAAGCGACCTCTCTACCTGTCTGTCTATCTATCTATCTAACTATCTATCTATCGATCTATCTATCTATCTATCGATGTATGATTGTATCTATCGGTCTATCTATCTATCTACCTATCTATCTATTTATCTTCTTGTCTATCTATCTATCTATCTATCTATCTATCTATGTGTCTGTCCGTCTGTCTATCTGCTCTATCTATCCGTATCTATCTGTATCTATCTACCAATCTATTATCTATCTGTTTATCTGTCTATCTATCTGTCTATCTGTCTATATCTACCTACCTACCTACCTACCTACCTATCTATCTCTCTATCTATCTATCTACCTACTTAATCTGAACCTGAAACTGCATCGAGATCCGGATCCATTTGCCTCTGTACCTCCCTATCGATCAGTTTTTCTAGCTGAAGGTCTATCGGTCTGCCCACACATCTGCCTATCTGTCTGGCAGTGATTCACTCAATCTACCCCTTTTCCTGGCTCTCCAACTATATGTCTCTATATGGTTAACCGTCTATATCTGAATCTTTCTTTTCATATGCAGACATTTGCCAAACAAGCAGATAGATGGATGGATGGGTAGATAGACAGGAAGGTACGAAGCAAGAAAGAACCCAGAGAGAAATAAAGATAGGTGGGTGGGTAGGTAGGTAAGTAGATGGAAAGCAGCGATCATGGTTTTGTGCAGTTCATGTGACCCTGTGCAGGCGCCGACCGGCGCGGGCAAGACAACCATCGTGCCCCTGGCACTGCTAGAGGGTGGCCATGTGGATGGCAAGGCACAACAGCCCGAACTCAAAAAGCATCATAAATCACGACATTTCAACATGATATGATATGACATGATCTGCCATGACATGATATCAAGAAGGATGACACATAACATATATAACAACCATGCATTAGTGTATTTTTATGAACGCAGGTGATCGTCCTCCAGCCCCGGCGAATAACAGCCCTGAGTGTTGCCAAGCTGGGAGCCGAGATTGAAGGGAACATGACAACACCTTGCCTGCAGTTTTTACGACGATGAAACTGAGAGGTTTAGGGGTTCAGGGTTTTTTGGGGGTTAGAAGGTTTAGGGTTTATAGGGTTAGGGTGCGATTCATGTGGTGCATGCGCCTCGTATATTAGATCCGGGAAATGGTAGCATGCGTTCCCTTGCAGTACTTCCCGCAACCTTTCTAGACGGACACGAGAGACCAGTCACCCGACAGCTGTCTTTATATAGAGGGCTAGGAACATGCGAGCTAGCCCAAATCGCCGCAGCGAAACGAGCCAGAACCCCTCAACGCGAACCTCGGCACTAGGTTGTTGAGGGGGGGGGGGGACATGGTAAGATTCGTTAGTGAATGCATGCGAATGCTAAGTGCCTTCCAGTCGTTGGTCTACACTGGCTGCACGTTGCTCCACTGTTGAGCATGACACCCTCCTGGCCCGTCGATTTATTTGTGAAGGGACACAACACAACGAGCAGTTTCGTTCTCTGCGGCGGCCACTTCCCATAATTCTGAGGCGCATGGCGGACCTTTGGGGCGAACCCGTCGGAGAGACTGTAGGACTGTAGGTTCCCGGAACTGAAAATAGCTTTGGCGAGGAGGTTCGCATGGAAGAGCTGTTGCAGAAGTACGGAGCTCTCTTGACAAGTCTTTCTTGCACAGTTTGCGTTTCAGTCATGAAGAGCACAGGATACCGCATCCGTCACGAGTCAGTGGTCTCCAACCGGACGCGGATAGAGGCCCCGGGTGCGCCATGGGTAGGTCAGTAGGGATGCATACTGTACGAGCTCAGGGGAGGGAGGGGGGGGGGCAGGACTGTCCCAAAATTGAACAAAAAATAATCACAATCAGAATAAACAATCAGAAGAATAATCATAATAATGGTGGTAACAGCTACAATTGCTGAGCATTCAAAGCTCTGATCGCCGCAGGTCGTAACCGAAGGAGTGCTCGTTCGAATGCTCAACGGCAACCCCACGCTGGAAGGCGAGGGTTGCTGTGGGGTCAGGGTTGACTTGGTAGTAGGGTAAAAAACTTGTCACTTTTGTGGTGGTTACAAAAATCCTTTTTTTTCTTCCCAAAGGTTATAACCTAGCTTGATCCTGGACAAGTAGGCTGAGCTTTGGAGCCATGTAAGCCATTGCATCGTGCGATGTGGTCAAGCCACACTGGCAGGTATTAGTTGCATCTTCTTCGACGAGTTTCACGAACGTTCGGTGGATTCCGATCTAAGTTTCACGCTGCTGGGATGGATGCTGTGTCTTTACTGTTGTTGTGCAAGCTTGTCGAACAAGAGCCACCGAGGCTATGTCTTCATTTGAAGAGGCAGAGGTGCTTTGTTTTCGCAAGTCGTCAGCCTTTCCTGGGAGTTGAATGGTCTGTGGTGACTGTTGAGGCGCGTTCCTGTACGAATGGTCGTGATGAGTGCCACCTTCGGAGCGCTGGGAGAGAAGGCTGGTGCCCAGTGGTCCTCACATATTGTAGTATGCTACATTATGATACAGTATCGTATGACATAGTACAATGTAGTACAACATAATATGCACTTGTGATTTGTATTGTTGGTCATTGATCAAATGGCATAAAGCTTGTCTTCACTAGACGCTCCGGTGCACATCGCCAGGTTTCCAGTTTGCTGCAGAATAGCCGCCAGATCATCAGCAAAGGGAGGCCGGTTCTTCTGCTGCTTGCAGTATCCACGGTCTCTCTCTGGCTTGATGTATGGACGCACCGAACGAACGAGTCCCCAAACTCTATACACCCTAAACATCCCTAAACCCTAAGCCTGAAGCCATCAGTCGCACTGCAGGGCTTACCCCGTCGCGGTGAACTACTGTGGCGTTTTGAACCTGCGGAACTGGGAGCCTCGAGGCTCTTCCGACCACGGGCTGCGGCTCATACTATCCTATAGTAGAGTTATAACATGTATACTATATATATATATATTATGGTATATTATAGCATAATGTAGTATAATACAGCATAACACGGCAATGCTCAGGGGATTCCAATGGAGGCAACAGGTTTTTCCAAGCGACATTGAGAGACTTCTTATCTGCGCACGTTTGAATTGCATTTCTGCATGCTCGATGCCGAAGGAGAGGTGGAGAGCTTGCACACACGGTTTAGGGTTTAGGGTTTAGCCAAGCATCCTTCAATTCGACCATGCCAGGCCCCAGGGACTTCGCAAATACCGTTGCCAAGCAAATCAAGATCGCGTTGGATGCGGGCACCTTAGTCCGACGAGACGATGGCTGGGCGATGATTAAATCATGAGTTCACCGAGGAGCACGAGGGGGATGCTCTCGTTTTCGTTCCCGGCGAACGAGAGATAATGCGCCCTGCGCTCGTAGGGCACTGGCCGTTGCACCAAGTGCTGTCCGCAGCTACCGGAAACGCAGGTACGTTTGGATCGCCCTGAACAACATGGGCGTGTTTCTGGCACGAGTTGTTCAATGCTTTCTTGCTGTAGGACTCCTTCCAGTTATAAGTCAGTCCAAGTCCCACGGACAGGACTTGCGGTAACTAAGCTGCCCATCTGCAGAGGTAACTCCCCACACCCGAAACCCTGAAGCGCCAAACCTCTACGACCCTTGTGACTGGGAAAAGTTCACACAAAACCATTTAATCATCAAGCTGCGACCAACTCTCGGAATGTGCCAGACAAGACGCTCAGACTTGTCCGGAAACCCGTAGAAACTATTCCAAAAGGTCCGCAAAGCCAAACAAACACCCAACCTCGTAACACTCCTGAATTTGCTGTTATGACTTTCATCTGATGTTCCACACTTTTTGTAGCTAGTATCAGATTCCTTCTGTTCGGCATGTGACCGTGGCAGATCGGTGATGGACAGCGGCCCAAAAACTTGGTGCCCTGGGCCGCTTGGACATCACAAGCGGGGTGTAGTTGAGTTTTAGGTTCAGCACCAAGATCTTACAGCTTAACCGGGTCCAGGGTTTTCGGATTCGGGCTTCATGCTGGCGGATATCTAGTTTCTGTCGGTAGTGCTCGAGCGTCGCCGCAACTAGAGTTTGTAAGGAGTTTGCAGTTCAGGCCTTGAGTCAGTGAGCCTTTCGATTCAAGGCAAATTTGAGATGATGACTTCAAGCAAGATCACCTTTAGTCCTACAGCCGAAAAGGCTGCGCCCACTTAGACAAAAGTTGAGGCTTCAGGGGGCTTGAAGAGGCTTTGAAGCTTTCGGGTCCAGGGACCCTAAACCTTAAAGAACTCAAGGATTGTCGGGTTTTCTACGTGGCGTTTTGCCCGGGGTCGGCGCGTAAAGAGGGGCTGGGCTTTCACGGGACGTGGCTCAAGGAGACAGGGCTTATTGAACTGCAAAGCCTAATATAAATAATATATATATATATATTATATATATACATACATACATACGGCTATTATCGATTATTACTACCAATACCAATACTAATGTTCATATAAAGCTTAGTCACTTAGTACTAATCTGGGTACTCTCAAGCTTCAACCTCCTAGGGACTTGCCTCGCTGGTCGATCGTCGTGGGGCTTTGCTGGCCACCTGCGTTCTCGTGCATGGGCTTAGGGTTTAGGGGGGTTGGGGGCTTTCAAAACTGGTGAACTTCAATTTTTAAGTTTTCGGGTCCAGAACCTCAGTTGCCGGGAAGGTACCATGGAAAAGCAACCAGGTGAGGCGGCAGGACGGCCCCGAAATTGTGGGAGTCGGTCGTGGAAGCAATGTGAACAGCTGCTTCATAAGGATAGATGATGATGTTAGTTAAGGTGCAGCTACTACATGTGATTACGGACCGGTTTGCTCTACATGTCAGCTTCCTCGCGCAAAAGGGTAGCCAGCGCCCGTCTTGACCAATCAATCTTAGCATTACGAAACCTTGTGTGTTCAGTCGATACCTTTATGGTGTCACCAGGCTCAGTTTAGTCTGTGGGTCAGAAGTGATCCGTCACAGTATTCTACATACGCCCCGAGACCCGATCGGACCCTGTCTTGCCCTGTGCCAAGGCTCATCGTCTCATTGATGATTCCAAGTTGGATTTGAGCAAGAAAATCCAGGCTTCTGGCTTGGTATCTGCTCCCAGGGTAGGGGCCTAGTAGGGCCTATAGGGGTGAGCTCCACTTCCCGAAGCCGAAGGTGAGCCCACTCTATGGCACCATGGAGACGCATGAGCAGGAGAGCCAGCTCTGCTGCCTGTGGTTGCAGATGGTTTTGCACGAAGCTGCGGCTTGGGACTTGTTTCGAGATCCATATATCTCGGCCCAAAGGACGCAGTCATCACTGACTCTGGCGACGGCTGGCGAAAGGCCCATGCCCACATTTGGAAGCTGAGCAGTGGAATTGACGTGCATGCGCAAGAGAAGCAAATCTAACGACATGGTTGGGCAGCCAACTCGGAGCTCAACAATGCAAGCGCAGCAAGCACAGGTGATCCTGGCCACGTCCATTGCAGAGTCGTCAATCACAGTGTCGGGCGCTTTGTTCAGCGTTTGCATGTGAACTGAATCTCCCAAGTGAGAGCCCAGCACGGCCCGTAGAAATGGGCCACGCACAAAGCCCCAGTTCCCACCCCAAAGGCAGTCCCTGCACCGTTTCTTTCCTTTGACCTCTTGATATCCGCAGAGCTAAAACCTTGCAAAAGCGGACCTAACCCAAACCTGCCGAGTCCTGCAGTGTCCCTTCCGGGATATCTCCAGTCTACAAATTTTGACACGGCCCTTCGAAACCCCCAATGCCTTAAACCCTAAACCCTGCTTGCGCGAGTGTGTGTGTCTGTCCGTGTGTGTGTGTGTGTGTCGAAACTGCCCTAAACCCTAAACCCTAAACCTAAACCCTAGACCCTAAACCCCCAATGCCCCCGAGGCCCACGGTAAGGATCGTGGTGGACACCGGCCTGCGGCGAGTCAAGGCCTCCTCGGAAGCTCGGACCTGGGCCTTGCGTTGGATCCTGGCCCCAAAGCTTTGAAGGGAGGGGTTGAGTGAAAGTCATGTACGCTTGAAGCTTCTAGCTTTGTGAATGCGTATATGTGTCATACAGCATGTATAGTATGTGAGTGTGTGTATGTATATATATATATATACACATGCATATACGTGCTTTTTTGTTATCTGAACCTATAGCCCGGAACTGCCTTCCCCAATCAAGGCCTCGGGATTGAAAGATTCCAGACAGGGCTAGGAATGCCAACGCTGCTGCTGCTGTTGCTACCAAGAGGCCTCCTATTAACAGTTGAATCTTTCGCACAAGCCCATGCCCTAAAGCTCGACGTCGGAGCCGGAGGGGGGGGGCAGGGCGGACATTAAATGGGATCGGAGCAGCCTACCAATGCCCCCTACGTGTGTAGCTTTTTTGGAACCGTTACCAGCAACAAACATTAATGGACAGCTAGGCCCTCTAGTCATTCATTCAGAATAGGACAACGTTAACTTTCACCGGACTTGAAACTTGCACCCGCAAGACGACAACGACAACTACATTAAATCAACTGCTACCACCGTGCGATTGCTTGATTCTGTTTGCGACCGGGATCAATCCTTGCTTCGGGTACCCCTCATAGTTTGTGTTGGCTGTGCTAGCCTCATGTTGGAGACCGTTCTTGTGCAGCTAGTTCATAGCCTCGCTGTAGGAGGTTGGCCGGGAGTCCAGGCTTCTCCGACTGGCCTCTTGAACCCTCATTGAAGGATTTAGGCGATTTAGGGTTAAGTTTCAACCGCAACGACTTGGACCGCGCCGACTGCAGGCTCAAGGCCTGTTTTCATTTTATTCCATGAGCTCTACCGGTAGCAGGACTTCACAACCTCGCACGCGACGGCTGACTTGTGCCAGGCATGTGAGCATCCTGGGGGGGACGGGTTTGTGTGCAAAGAGGGAGCCTTTTTCCAAGCAAGCTGTTCGGGAAAAGCTCCTTGTCATCCCTCCATGATTGTAGTCATGCGTAGCATGTGCAGAAAGTAGCCGTGTGGAGTGTCAAGCAATCATGGTCCCTCTTCTTGTTGTCACCAGCGGTCTAATCACTGTCGTTGAAACTGTTGCTCGGATAAGCTGCGTTTCTGTTGCGTTAAACTTTATCTTGCAGGATACGCTTCTTATTGAAGCTACAAGTATCACTCGGACGACGGCCACCAAGTCACCAAGATGATCACCAGTGTGGCGAGGAACCGTCCCAGCTTCAATTTCTTACGCAACTTGGAGGTCGTATAGTAGCAGGTCGAAATCGTCCCATGGAGTCAGCCCGAGCACTTGTGGTCTGCTACACAGCATCAAAAAGACTCTCTCTACCTCAAATTCGAAGGTTTACACTGTGCCATAAGCTTACAAGCTATGTTGAATGCTGATCCCAGGTCCTCTAGACCCTGAAACCCTCAACCCCAAATTCAAAGCCCCTAAGCCCCGCCCAAAAACCCACTGGTTACCCCTAAACTGAAACCGTTTGGCAACCCTAAACCCTGAACCCCTATAGCCCTAAACCCTAAATATTAGCAGCTGCGGCCCCCGTCAGGGCATGATTCGGGCGCTGCTGGCCTGTGCTGGACCCAGGGGCTGAGACAGCTTGGCGCATTTTAGGGTTGAGGGTTGAGGGTTTAGCGTTGAGGGTTCAGGGTTTAGGGTTTAGGGTGGTTGAGGGTTAGGGTTGAGGGTTTAGGGTTTAGGATTGAGGGTTGAGGGTTTAGGGTTTGGGTCCTTTTTCCGAGGGGCCCTTGTCATACAGGGTCCTACTGTTTGGAGTCTGGGGTCTATGCTTAGGTCTCTTGGTTGGTGTCATGTGTATGGGTGGTGTCTCGGAGAATATTATCGGCACATTTATCGGGCCTTTTTTTGCCATAAGATCGTGGAAGCCACATGCACGGCCTGGATACCTGCACTCAGTTGTGAACACTTCTGTAGAGCAAGTATCATGAGCACTTCGGTGTGTAGGTCAATCCTCATGCATGGCGAGAGCCCAGGTGCTGCCTGGATCGTGGTATCTGCAAGTGACATTCAGGCACCTTGGTTCCTGTCAGAAGAGAACTTCCCGCTGCAAGATCAAACAGCTTTTCTTCTTACAGCATATCGACGAGAATTCACAGAAATTGCAGGCCTGCGAAAACCAGCAGGCTCACTCGAAGTCCCTTCTCCAGGCGTGGTGAAACTTTGGGGCTGTCCTTTGCTGCTGAAGCGCTCGAATTCTGTCGAAGAGTGTGTTGCGACTTCGCCCTGCCAGCCCATGGGAAGCCTTTTGCCTGTCTTTCTGCGACTTACTGCTCGATCATGGAGTGAAAGGCAACTCGCATCACGTGGAACGCAGGTGCATGGAACGGCGGAACTTGTTGCCCGCAATGATGCTCATCTGGATTAGCAGCATGATCAACAAAGCGTGATGGCCACATGTCCGATTGCCTACATTCCCAAGACAAGAACACAAGCTCATGCGCAGGGCTGCATCCGGAAGCCGCGTTGTCATTGTTGTGTGATCAAAGTCTTAGACTGTTCCCCAATGTCTGTAGAGGGTGAGAGGTCGTGTGGGGCATGGTCACGTCGTAGCTGGTTTCTTTGAGGACGACGAAGTCGGACTTTGTGTGGTGCAAGACGACTCCTGCTTCGACATGCAGCTGGACAGCAGCCCTCCTGCGTCGCGAAGTCACGCTTGCTGTCACAAATGCACAACAATTGCTGGCTAATTCTGTTCTTCCCATTTGTGCAGTTCGTGCAGGACAAGCGATGGCGTAATCCCTCTACGTCGGAGGTTCGCTGCCGTGTTGAGGGTTAGGGTTTGCGTTCTGGATCGTTCTGGGGATTTTGCAGCGCAGCAGAAGCCGAGCGAAACACCGTGGACCAGAAGAACTTACTGCGCATAGCTATCCCTTAACGTTAAGCCACTCGCAAGGTTTATCACGCTTGATTCGAGGTTTCCCTTAACTGAGCTCGTTGTATCTGTGCCCGACGTTCTTCTTGCTTGCCTTGTTTCTTGACCAGTTCCGTATGCAATGGCTGACGTTTGGTGAACTACAAAAGCCAATCTTTATAGTAGGGCAGGAAGCCTTTTCACCTTTTTGGGGTACCTGATCCCCATATAATCCCAAAGGTCAACCGTTTAACCTTTAGTTACTTTAGTTCCTCAGAACACTAGCAGGCAATTGTGGTGATTCGCAGATGTCTGCTGGAGACTAAAGCTCGAGCACATCCGGAGCCTCCAAACTGCTCAGGAGTTCAATTTCTCGCACGATGCTGTACAGCTCGTCGTCGCACGTCACGGTGAAGACCTCCGATGGCTGGATGCCCTGACGGGGCCCAAGTTCTGGTCAAAATATTTTATGTTAGATATACTTGTTTATGTATTATATACATATATGCGAAAATTCTTTAGTTTCTTTATAAGTTATATGACGTGTAAAGTGAGATTCAGTTTGTAGTAATAAGGTAGTGACAATGTCATCGCTGCTGCTGTTTATTCACGGCAGCAGCCATGCCTCTTCAACAACGGTGAGCAGTCTCCCCCACCTTGTTCTTCAAGCACCACCGTCCCATATGCAAGCAGTCAGGAGTTGGAGTTGAGACTGACGCTGTTAGTGTATTGTTCTTGTCGTTATCGGAGTTTTGTCGTCTACCTGTACTCTTTCTTCGTGAATTGACGTGCCTGCTGTGGCTGCATTTGCCTTCGCTACCTCTTTTCTTAAACACTGTAATATTGTTGAATATGGTTTGTACGTATATGCTCTATGTCTAAGTCCAAGGGCCACTGCCAACAGGCTCGCGGAATAGCGCCTTAAATCCAAAACCCATGTCATCCCTAAGCTCTAACGTTTGCATCAATTCATTGTCTTCTCCCGTGGCTTGTCATTGCATTGATTCGTAGTCTGGGCATGTATGCTTGGTGTGAATCCCTGCTTGAGGTAGTGTGCGAGGGTCGAAAACCCCAAAGCAAACTGAAGAAAAATCCTGATCCCGAAGCCTTTTGAGGCTGCGCTAAAGTGATGTCGCCTTTCGTAAGACAGCAGGATCCCTGAATCCAAGCTTGCTTGTGCTTGAGAAATTTAGCCCCAAACAGAGAGCTGACACCCTCAACTCATGTCAAGCTTGTCCGCAGTGCTCCAACAAGGCGTCAGCTCCCTGCAGTGGTGTACAATCGGGGTGGACCTGACAGCCTCTTTGCTGACGTTTATGGGGGGGGCCCCGTTCGATCCGGAGGAGAATTTAGAAAGTGGCTTTGCGGCGGAATTGATAAGGATGTCTGCACGTGTTGAGCATCAATGCAAATACATAGCTTTCATAACTGCGTTTGAATCGTTTGAACGGGGGAATACGTTTGGAAGCCAGCTTCGTCGTGCGTACGTGCGGCTTCGCAAATGGAGATGACTGCCTGCACTTTGGGTCTCACGGAGGTCTGCTTCCGGCAGCCAGGGAGAATTTGCAGATAGTCGTGGAGGAGAATACTGGGAGAGAGGACGAGGCCGACTGTTGTGTGGCCGTTGGACGGAGGTTTGCCTCGGAGTGTCTGCCAGAATTCCGAACATTTCTACTTTGTCCTGGCTGACCATTGCATTGTTGTCTTGCTTGCTTTGGATTTGCGACGTCATCCTACAAAGCATTTCCCGAATCATCTGATATGTGAAGCTGCGTTTCGACAGGTTTTCCTACACCACATCGTGGAGAACTATGACACTTTGCCACAGGTCCGCTTGACAGGGTTTAGGAGCCACCTGCCAGCGGAAACGCATGGTTTGCAACTTCGGGTAAGTGAACATGTTCTCATAATTCAATCATAGGTACTTTTGCATAGCGTTAGCAGAGTAAGCGCATCGGACTCTCGATGATATAGTGTACATACTATGCCACGATGAGGCAACAGTCAGTATAATGAGTATCTACGCTTTATCTCCAACCGGGTGTGGATCGGGTCACTGGCAGGTCACCATTTTCCTACAGGGCTGGCCTTTCGGGCACTGCTGCTTGGATGCAGTTTGGGGCTTTCAGGCGAAAACACTTCGGATACTTTGGCAGAGCATGAAGGGAGCAATGTCGTGAAGAAGCCTTCTCCGGGTCCTATTGCTGCCGTTTAGGGTTTAGGGCTTCAGGGTTTAGGGTTTAGGGTGCCGCTGTGACGGTGGCGACGACGACAATGATGTTCCGCCACCGCCAAATGTGCAGTCATGGAGCACAAACAGGCGTTTGCCCTACTGTAGAGTATCTCCGGCCCTTCGTGTTGACACGGGCAGCATTGCTCTAACGTCACCTGGCCGAAACGGAACTGCCTCAGTCAAGAGTCCCTCAGTTCCCAGAGAGCGCAATACCCCCAGCAACCTACCTTAAAATCATGTATATTGAGTCCCTTATAATTTACGCTATATTCCTAATAACTTAAGGTCACCTCACCTTATAAGGTCTATTCCGTAATTATGAGAGGTATTGGGCTCTCTGGGTTTCTGTCGACGGATTCTGAGTTCGTTTTCAGCAGAGGTCCTGGCTTTCTGAAGGCCGCTGCGACCTCAGCGAGTGTTCTTTTAAAGGGTTTAAGGGCTCCTTAGAGGAATCTATAAGAGTTTCAGTACGGTTCCCGTTTTAAGGGGTTCAAGAAAGGGATCTATAGGGGGTTAGGGTTTGCTGTTGAGGATTTAGGGCGCTGTCGTGCTGCAGGCGTTTCGGGCTGACGAAGGCCCCTAGTCTCCGCAGAAGAGCCCGCTTTAGGTTTGGGGTTCAAGGTTGAGTGTTTATGGTTTGGGTTCAGGGTTTAGGGCTTGAGTTGATGATTTTTCGGAGCGATCTTAAATGCCGTGACTTTACACGCGTCTCGAACCTGAGCTGGCAACTTCGGCGCCGGGATGTTCCCTTTGGCTTGGAGCGCAGGGGCTAAACTAATTATTCATTAATCACCTACATAATTCTTAGGGCTCCTTACTGTAAATATAGTACAATATGCCCCAAATCACTATTCTAATTGCTTAGGCCCCTATAATTAGCTTAGACGCTCTTTGCTCTTGCAGGTTCGGAGCACCGTCATAGCCATGTTGCAGCCTGACCAGGCCCCGCTTGAGGGTTTCAGTTAGGTTTAGGGAGCACCGACCATGCAACTCAACCGTTTTGGGGTTTGTATGCTAGTGCTTCCATCCAAAACCCTAAACCCTAACCCCTAAACTCAATTGAATGAATTTTGGGGGATTGTATGCTAGTGCTTCCAGGAAAGCATGCATGATTGGCATGTTGGGATCTCCGGCATTGCCTCAGCCTCACGTCCGGGTTTCTTGCCCTTGCGAGATGGGACCTCCCTTCGTACTGTTTTGGGGCCCATTATCATCATTATAGCATACTATCATAGTTATGGTATATTACTATAATTATAGTATTTTACTAAAGTTATAGTTATAGCAATTATTAATTATTATGATTATAGTATTATTATAATTGTAGTATATTATTATCATTATAGCGTAGTATACCCCCAGACCCTAGTCGACGGCAGACCCTCAGGAAGTCTCTCAAGAGTCCAAGAACCAGCGGCCACCAATCCGCAGAGTCGAGGGCCCAGAAAGCTTATATGTAATAATATATATATATATACATATTATTACTATTATCTTTATTATTATTAAATTATTATGATTAGTAGTATTAGTAT